>JALJCO010001525.1:0-24371 GCA_023101725.1 Atherinomorus stipes | reverse complement strand
TAAGTGTGTTGAAGCCTTAAATTAACCACTCATTAATGGAGTTTTAACAGCCCTTATCTGGAAATGTAGCTGCAAGGATTTAATGGCAGCTTTGTCATTTTTTACTCGATGCCAGTGAGAAATGTGGATTTGAAGCTGCCACCTTGGGGAGCTGAGGATTATACAGGCAGAGTGACAGAGTTTACCACAGGCTCCATGTGTCATCCTAGGTTGACAACATCTATAAATCTTTTCTCCCAGGGAAGCAAGTGTATTGCATGTGCATATAAGACAAAATATATCACAAAAGAATAATGCAGAAATGAATGCAAGTCCCAGCTGGGTTTTTCCTAAGGATACACAAATCAAAATGTGACAATTCCAACTCACAAAGCACCCCCTAGTCTGTAGCCTGCGCAATATTTTCCTGATCTGCACTTCACCATGGGAACTGAATTATAAGGGAGTCATAAATTTGTCCTCCAAAAGGACAAAGGTGTCCTCCCATTCACAAGTCCATTTTGCTCATCTTATTACATTTTCTTGGTGTACTCATTAACCTGGTAGCTCTTTTTTTCTTTTTCAAAACTCTGCTGTTATTTCTGCAGCTATTTGTCTTGATTTGCAGTATAAATATACTTGCTGCTCGAAATATCTGACAGGGTTGTAAATTATCTAACCCCCCTTTTATAAAGCCTGACCTCAGAGCATGTCTCTTAATCACAGCCCTCAGAGCAATCACTTAGCTATAATGCACAATCACAGGAGACATCCTCAAAGATCACTTCCATCATCAAGTACAATTTATGTACATTGTAAAATTTATCAAATCTTCCAGGAGTTAAGTAACAGGAGGAAAATGCATCTTTTCATATGAGATAGAAGTTAAACCATTTGGCAGAACAGAAAATGTGAAACGGTCACAAATGACTATGAAGAACCACATTAAGCCTTTTAAAGTGAATCTTTAAAAAACAAAACTGTACTGGGGCATGTCAAATTTATAATTCAATCACTGGCTACCCAAGACAGGCAGAATTTCAAAATGCTTCATACTATCATAATCCTGGAGAGGTGGGGGAGTTAATGAGTTGATAAAAGCAAAATGTGACTAAGTGCAATGAAGAAAGGACTCCCAAATCAATCACACCATGGATGGAGGCAGTGTCTTAAATGTCGACCTGAGAAGAGAAGAAACATGAACAGATGGAATGATGAGGAAACTTCTGGGATGCTGGGATGTTTTTTACATTGATCGGCACCAGTGGTTGTTTCTCTCAGTACACCAAACTTATTTTCACATAACCAAAAATGCACATTAAAGCAGCACTATTGAACTTGAACAGATTTTTTACTCTCTCTAATGAAGGCTAATAGACCTTTTCCAGTTCCTAGTTTACAAAAACACAAAACCATTGTGGATCTTGACTTCCGACAACAACGGCTCAAGCTAGAAGCTTGGGTCACTGCAGCGTACCAGGCTGCTTTTACTTTGCTCTGAAGCAGCTCTACTTTTATTTCCATTAGTTTTTAACATCTATCAGAATCAGAATCGGCTTTATTTGCCAAGTATGTGTGACCATACAAGGAATTTGACTACAAATACTACTACAAAAATGTCTTTACAACAGGAACAGGATATAAATATATGTACATGTAGTGCAAACAGTGCGATGGGCAGTAATGACAGGTGTATTTTATAGGCTAATAAGAGAGACAGCCTGAGGGAAGAAACTGTTTTTGTGTCTGGTAGTTCTGGCAAACAGAGTTCTGTAACGCTTGCCAGATGGAAGCAGTTCAGTTTGTGTGCAGGGTTTGAGGGTCAACAGTGATGCTTCCTGCCCGTTTACTGACTCTAGACTAGTATAAGTTCTGGATGAAGGGCAGGTTGGTCCCAATGATTTTCCCAGCAGACCCGATTGTCCGTTGCAGCCTGTTCCTATCCTGTTTCGTGGCCGATCCAAACCAGACAGTGATAGATGTGGACAGAACAGACTGGATGATGGAGGTGTAGAAGATGATCAGCATGTCCTGAGGCAGGTTGAACGTTTTCAGCTGTCGCAGAAAGTACAGCCTCTGCTGGGCCTTCTTTCTGATGAGGTCTATGTGCGTTTTCCACTTGAGATCCCAGTGGAAGCCCACAGTCATCTCCACAGTCTTGAGTGGGCTAAGCTCTAGGTTGTTGTGTCCACACCATAAGATCAGTTGTTCCACCTCATGCCTGTAGGCGGCCTCGTCACCATCCCTTATGAGGCCAATGACTGTGGTGTTGTCTGCAAGCTTCAAGAGCTTAACGGACGGGTCCCTTGAATAGCAGTTGTTGGTGTAAAGGGAGAAGAGCGGGAGAAAGAGCGCACCCCTGGGGGGTGCCAGTGCTTATGGAACTGGTGCTGGAGGTGATGCTCCCCAGCCTCACCTGCTGCCTCCCTGTCAGTGAGGAAGTTGTAGATCCACTGACAGATAGAGGTTGGCACTGTGAGCTGTGAGAGTTTCTGGTGGAGGCCATCTGGAATGATAGTGTTGAATGTAGAGCTGAAGTCCACCAACAGGATCCTGGCTTATGTCCCCGGGGGTGTCGAGGTGCTGGAGGATGAAGTGCAGTCCCATGTTAACAGCGTCATCCACCGACTGGTTTGACCGGTAGGAAACTGCAGGGGGTTGAGCAGAAGGCTTGTTATAGACTTCAGGTGGTTCAGCACCAGCCTTTCAAAGGACTTCATGACTACAGATGTCAGGGCGACAGGCCTGTAGTCAGTCAACCCTGAGATGGTGGGTTTTTTTGGGGACTGGGATGATGGTGAAGCATTTGAAGCAGGAGGACTTCACATAGCTCCAGAGATCTGTTGAAGATCCTGGTGAAGACGGGTGCCAGCTGGTCAGCGCAGATCTTCAGGCAGGAGGGGGACACTCCATCAGGTTCTGGAGCCTTCCTGGTCTTCTGCCTCTGGAAGAGCCGGTGCACCTCCTCCACATTGACCTTCAGTGGTGGTGGGAGGACTGAGTTGAGGGGGGAGGGGGTAGTGTCAGGTATAGCACAGAAGTTGAGTGTTGTGGGTGGTGTATGTGAAAACCGACAGTAGAAGCTGTTCAGATCCTCTGCCAGTAGGGCTTGGGAACGTGACGTCACAGCGCAAGCCCCGCGGGGGTCCACGTGAGGATTCTCCATTTTTGAAGGCCACTGTTCAAAGTCGGGCTACGTACGCAACACGGGTAGAACTTGCTGGTTGCATGCTGGCATTCCGACATACTGTCATTTCAACATACCACCATCCCGAAATCCCGCTATTCTGGCACACAAACGTCCCACCATTCCGACAAGGCTTTTCATGTAAGGAAACATGTGTTTGATAATTTGGTAAAATGCCAAGGAATGAAATCCAGTTTCCCCTCCAAATATGAAACTGCAGTGCGTTTGCATATACAGACGAGCGGATACCAGACGGATACAATGATGGCAAATAGTTAATTACTTATCTAAAATATATATTAAAAAGCATATTTAAAAAAAAGCTAAAAGATTTAGATATAATAACAGTACTGCGGGCAATCTTCTATTGCTTTTTAAATTGTGCCGAGAGCAAGGACGCTAGTGATTTCTTTAACTGTGTTCTGATTAATTTCGTAATTAAAGTTGTAGCTTCTGAAATCAGATTTTTAAACGGTTCTGATGGAGCTCATTGTTTATCTGAATGATGCGGCTTCATTCCGAACCATTTCACTGAATCTGGATGAACCACGGCGTCTGGAGATAAAAAAAAAAAGCACCTCTTAACTGCTCTGATCTCCCCTCGTCAGCGTGTTCCTGGCCTGTTTGTACAGGGCCAGGTCCCCGCTTCTAAGGGCCTCCTCCCTTGGCCTGGCGCAGCTTCTTAAGTTTGTTGGTGAACCATGATTTGTTGTTATATGTGCAGAAGGTTTTGGTCTGCACACACGAGTCCTCACAAAAACTGATATAGGATGTCACAGTGTCAGTCAGTTCGTTTAGGTTTGTGGCTGCAGCCTCAAAGACACTCCAGTCAGTGCAGTCAAAGCAGGCCTGCAACCCAGCTTTGACTCAGCTGTCCACCTCTTCGCAGTCTCACTACAGGCTTTGATGACTTTAACTTCTGCCTGTAGGTTGGGATGAGATGAACTATGCAGTGGTCAGGGAGTCCCAAAGCAGCACGGGGAATAGAGTGATAAGAATCCTTTAAAACAGTGTAGCAGTGGTCCAGTGTGTTGGCACCCCTGGTGGGACACTTTATCTGTTGTCTGTATTTAGGAAGTTTGTGGCCGAGGTTTGCCTTTGTTAAAGTCTCCAAGAATGATGAGCAGGGAGTCTAGATGTTTTTCCTCCACGTCTGATACCCGGGGTCAGAAAGATGTTGTAGCGCCTCTGTCACACAGGCCTGAGGAGGGATGTAAACACTGACTAGGATGAACGAGGAGAACTCTTGCAGTGAATAGAACGGTTTACAGTTTATGAAGAGGGCCTCAAGATGAGGGCTGCATGATTTCCTTGACTGTGACATCCTGACACCAACCTTCGCTGATATAAAAGCATGTTCTGCCTCCCCTCGTCTTTCCAGAGAGCTCCATGACACGGTCTGCTCGGAAAAGCCGAAAGCCCGGCAGCTGGAGAGAGGCGTTCGGGATGTGCTCACTGAGCCAGGTTTCAGTAAAGCACAAGGCAGCGGAGTTTCGGAAGTCGGATTTTTTGGAGGTTAGGAGCACCAGTTCGTCCATTTTGTTAGCAAGGGAGCGAACATTTGCCAGGTGTATAGAAGGGAGCGCCGTGCGTAATCCCAGTTGCCACAGCCTGACGAGTGCTCCTGCTCGCTTCCCTCGACGCCATCTCCGTCTCCATGGAGTGCCATTAAGTGATGCTGCGCCTCTGACCGAAAACTCCGGAAAGCTTCCAATGTTAAAAAGTGGTGGAGCAAAATTAGGTAATAAAGTGTCTCTTATTTAAGAGTTCTTCTGTGGGGTACTGGTAAGAGAAAACTGTCCGAAAACTAACAAAGTACCAAAAATAAACATCCACAGGGGGGGGGACAGTGGCTACTTCACGCGCCAGTGGTTAAGGCTGGCTGCATTGCGGGGGACCTGCTGGCCTGGGGGATGCCTGGCCTGCTGCGTCCGGGGTGGGGGATGGGGGTGGTGGTGGGGGGAACGTGTTGGGGGCTTGGAGCTCGCGGCTCCTTCCCCGGCCCGAGCTAACACTCAGGAGGCACGAGGGCATGGGCAAGAGAGAGGTGGGTATGAGAATAATGAATGAGAGTGTGAAAGAGGAAATGTGGGAGGGAGGAACTTGGGCTGGAAGAGGGAGGAGAGTGTGGGTAAGTGGTTGGAGGAAAGGGGGATGGAGGAAGGAGTGGCATGCTCGTGAGTGTCTAGTAGGGATGGTCATGAGGGGCTGAAGGAAGGAAGGGCGGGAGTGTGATAGGTCAGAGGGATGGGCGGGGCTGGACAGGCAAGGGGGGACTGTATGGGGTATTGGGGGTATAGGGAGGTGGGGGCGTATGTGTGGGGGGGTGGGGAGGGGTTGGTGCAGTTATATGGGGGGAGTGCATGTGTGTGTTAGAGGGTACGAGGAGGTGGGGGTAGGTGTGGACGGTAGAGGGAGGGGGAGAGTGTTGGGGGTGGAGAGAGGAGTGAGTGTGGGTATGTAAGGTCGGAGAGCGGAGTGGATGGGTGTATGTGTGTGTGGGGGGGTACACGGAGGTGTTGGGTAGGGCTGGGCGGTGTGGGCGGAGGTTCGTATCTCGGTATTCCGTGCCGGGCATCTTGGTGTCGGTGCGGTGCGGTGTGGCTGCGGGTTGGTTGGGGGGCCGGGCGCTTTTGGTGGGGGGGTGCGGTTTTGTTTGTGGCTTCCGGGGCTTTTTGCGGGGCGGCGCAGGGGGGATCTGTATCTTGTATGTGGCTGCTCTTGCGGTATTGATGTCTTGGGTGCCCGTGTCTCGATGTGGGGGCGGTGACGGTATATCTTTCAGCCCTAGTGTTGGGGTAGGTGTGTGGGGAGTGTGTGTGTGAGCGTGGTGGCGGGGTAGGGGGTGGGGGAGGTGGTGGCGCCCTGGTGTCAGGTGTATGGGGCAGGGACTTTGAGGTGGGGGCAGGCCTGCCCTGGGGGGCGTCGCCTGGGGGGTCCGGTCCTCCTGGGTTTCGGTTGGGCCGCCCGGGTCCGGGGGGGGGTGGCTGCTCCTGGGCGCTTGGGCCCTGGGCCCGGCGCTGTCTCCGCTCCGGGGACGCCTGGCGCCCGGTGGGCCGGCAGCTGCTGGTCTTGGTCCGCTGGGGCCTGGGCCTCCAGACTGCAGGGGGCTCCCGGCTGGGGCCGCTTTGCCGCCCCTTCGGGGGATGCATGTCCGCCTCTTTGGGGGGGGGTAGCTGGGATCTGGGCCTCTGGGTGGCTGCTGGGGGCCTGGGTCGTGAGCCTTGCGGGCTTCCTCCCTCCTTGCAGAGACGAGGCTGCATCTGCATGACTGTATCACCACGGAGCACCCTTTATTATGCATGCTGACACTGTGACACTGCTTCCCATTGCGATGACTAGGTTGTACCTCTTCTCTACTTCCCATTGTGATGACTAGGTTGTACCTCTTCTCTACTTCCCATTGCGCTGACTAGGTTGTACCTCTTCTCTGCGTAGTTCTGCGTGTGTTTGTGTGTGTTTGTATGATCTGAGGATACTTAAGCCACCTGCAGGTCCTCCTGTAGGGGATTGCTTGTTTTGTTTTCCAACAGAGACCTTGGTTGTTTAGGGATCGCAGTACAGATGTACCAGTGAACTGTGTAAGTGGATTCATGTTTTCTCTCCTCTCTCTCTTCCTCTTCCTTACTCCTCTCTCTGTCTCACTTTCTATCATTACCTCTGTTAACTTTCATTTCTCCCTTGTCAGGCCCAGCAGTATGAAATGGAATGGTGTAATAGACAAATGTTTAAATAAAGAAATAAAATGAATAAACATGATATCAAGTGGAGCCTTATATTCATAAAGCTCCGCTTGATAAAGCAAAACTGTTCAACAGAATAAAGCAATCAGATTTCCATTCTGCTTGCTTCGATGCTGGACAGGACAAGTAAAAAAAAAAAAAAAAAAAAAAAAAAAAAAAATCCACAGGCAGGAGAGAAACTCCGAAGCGACCGTACGTGGCGCCATCTTGGTCTAATCGATGTTAGACATTAATAAGGATGGAAAAACCAAAGCCTCATGATACACCGAGTCATTTTGACACAACTGCCGCAACCACAGACTGTTATATTAGATGTGACCTCATCGCTCCCTTCTGTAAACAATATAGCCTGACATTTAGATAAATCAACAAGAGCCTCCATCCGCTGGCTTTTTGTGTGATCAGCTGAGGGGAAGACCCCATATAACCTCTGGTATTACGGTCATGCAGTTCGGCAATTGTCACTTTAACTCGTGTTTAATAAATATGTTCTAAGTCCTGAGTTTCTGTTTTCATCTTATCAGTGTAAAATAGAGGAAAAACTTTTTTTCTCTCTCCTTTTTGTCTTCGCATGCATTTAAACAAGATGGTTTTAACTGTCTTGTCTAAAGTCGTGGCCAGTTATTTGTGAGTGAGATCCCTATGGTCAGGTGTACTGTATTGATTAGCAGCACATGATGCAGCTTTGTCTAGCATACAGTATATTATTATTCTATACTCCAGTTCAGTCCAGTGATCTTTGACAGGACCCCAACTGCCTCATCCTATCCTCTTATAACATATGTGAGAATACCATATTGGTAATATTACACTAGAATAATACAAGTATGCTACACAAAGCTACAACAGAAGCATGCTTAATAACAGACAAGAAACATAGAAAATTAATTTGATTTCATTTTATTTCAAGCTTTAAATAAACTGATATCCTGTGATCTCTTTCAATAAGACATGTTAAAATTGTATTCTACCATCTGTGATCCTTTTTTTTAAAAAAAAAACTTTGTTTTACACAAAGTTGATCACCAGAACACGACTTACTTCCCTCAGCTAAAACATTTCCATATTTTTGGGTCAGCCCAGCCAGCCATGAAACATCGATAGACATCCCTGCTTGTGAAAGCTTTCTGTATGAAGACGGGTTATTTTGTATTTGATAAATGTGGGAAAAATCCGGTCAGCTGTTTGAAAATTTCTGCAAGGACTCCATTCAGATTGCACCCAATAAAATATTTTTTTTTGCCAAACCATTTCAGTTCTCTGGGATTAAAATGATAAATATCCATAATCTTACTTTGTCTCTACTACAGTGTACTCTGCTCTGAGCTCAGTATGACCGCGCGAGTACAGTGGAATGCAAAGGTGACGTCACCATCTGTAACCTAAAGATTGTTAATCTCTGACATGTAACCGTGTACACGATGGTTAGTAGTCGTGTTTAAACGTGTAGAAAAAAATTCAAATGTTGGACACCCCTGAGGTATAAAACTCAGAAAAGCATTATTTCAGCAGAGGTGTTTAATATTACTTTGTAGTAATCCTTTATTTAACCAGATAAAAACCCGTTGCGATCAGGACCTCTTTCACAAGGCTGACCTGGCCAAGAAAGGCAGGTACATGACATAAAAACAAAGCAAATAGACAAAAATAACAATATTTTATTTGACAATATGTGGACATTAAGCACTTGCTTGATACATTAATAACACCCTGGCCATGTTTTATTTTCTGCCAATGTCATCAGAGCGGCTCTGCAAATTTAACTCTAATCTGATGCTTTCTTATATCTGAAATGATGATCATTACTAACAAACATTCCTTAAAAACCTTCAGTTCACAACATGACTGAATTCCATTTAAAGCATTGACAGATTTACAAAACTCCATCGCTTCGGAATTCCTGTGAAGCAGCTTGACACACGCAGATGTCAAAATGAGACGCTGGCTGGTGTGATCATATGATGGATGCAATGCAGGTGGAACTTCTAGTTCTTAAGATCGAGCCAGAGTCAACTAAACGGGCTTGATCGTAATATCTAAAGTGAAACACAATCCATTTTTGACGCTTGACCAAAGTCTGGCCCTCACAGGAAGATATCATCCCCAACTATTACGTACTTCCAGTTTTTGTGAAAAAGGTCTTTCAGCATCTGTCTCTTCTCTGAGCTTTCCAGTGAGCAAAAAGCCAGTCCGATATTGACTCGTCTTGTCTCTTTGTTTTCACTTTATTTCCCTTGTTTCCTACAATAATGTCCTCTTGCCTTTTAGTTGAATGCACCATGGTGCATGTCCAAAACAGCCAGTATGATATCCAGTTATGTACACTGTGTTGTGAAGCAAAATGTGTGGTGTGGTGTTTCAGTGTGGGTGTTTCAGCCTTGGGATGCTGCAGGGCACTGATGGCACCAGGAATGTGCAGCAATTTCCATTTTAAAAAAGTCCTTGGGGAATCTGGGGTCCATTCATTAATCACATAAAACAATAATGTGACACACTCTTTTATTTATTTATTTATTTTTTCTTAGTCGTTGATGTGAATCTAAAATTTATTTATTTATTTATTTTTTGTCTATTTTATGTTATTGATATGACTGTCAGCACCTAGGTTTATACCTGTATACTCCTTGGTTTTCTGTATTGTCCCTTGCACACTGCACTGCCTGCACATTCATGTGTGCTTATTGCACTTCCATTTTCTGATTTATTTATTGATAAGTTTACCACTCAAAAAAGCAGGGTCTGGCAGCCCCCCCCCCCCACCCCCTCTTTGTGCTCTTTTACTCCTGTTCATTTTGTTATTTTTTGTTGTCATTGTCTTATTTTGTGATACATAAGCTTGAAGAATAAAAAAAAAAAAAAAAAAAAAAAAAAAAAAAAAAAAAAAAAGTCCTCAAAGCACCAAAAATAGCATTTTGGTGTTGAGATTTGATTGTAGCATAACAACCCTGCCACACACTAGAATCAAAGAAAATACAGGCACTTTCATTTTCAAATACAGTTCCTCTTCTCCAGTTTAACCGCAGAGTTTGTCCTGATCCCTCTTACAGGTCATCACAAGTCAAGAGCTCAGATGGTTCCAATTGATAAACATGTCAACAACCACCTAAGTTAACGCCCAGCTGGTGATCAAATGCGTTTAAAATCATACCCTAATTCCTCTGCTACTTATCATCTCAATAAACCCTGGGCTTTATGGTCTCTGTCCATTCCCTCGTGTTTGAAGCTTTCAAAGGCTAATATTTAAGTTTTTTTTTTTGTACAGAATGTTTCACATATATATATATATATATATATATATATATATATATATATATATATATATATATATATATATATATATATGTTGTGTATGTATATATATATATATATATATATGTGTGTGTATATATATATATATATATATATATATATATACTGTGTGTATATATATATATATATATATATATATTATACATATATGATATTGTAATTTACAAACTATTTTTGCTCTACTGGAACTCATCAGAGGAAAATTGAACAAAACACCATGAACTAGATTCCCTTGTCATTAAACATTATATAGTTCTGTTACAGCGTAATTACTCATTTCTTTCACAAAGTGAACTATGGCCGCTGATTAAAAATAAATAGGAGTTAGTGAGAAGCAACTGCTTTATAAATGTCTACATATAAACATGCCTTGATGTACATGTGCTTTATTGTAAATGTAGATGTTTTAGCGTGATTTGATTTTGGGATGCTGGATATTTCTAGTCTAAGCTGAAACTATGGCGTAGCATTAATCTGGAAACATTCACAGTTCTCTGAAAGGTGTGTTACCCCACCCCCCTCCCAATCCTTTGGTCAGAGTAGACCTTTCTCCAGTAACTGTGTGTTGTTAAGTGTTGACCTCATACCCTGTCCAGAGAGGCTGTACTTTGGCTTTAAAGGAGTGATGACATAGCAGTAAAACTAGTTCATGTTGGCATTGCTACATATGTCAAATCTCCAAAGAAAAACTGCATTTTTTACAGCGGGATTGTTTTGAAACACCAGACCTCCCTTCCTCAGTAAAAGAGTTGGGTGCGGTAATGATATGCAGCTTTACCTGGAGACAGAGTTGACTTCATTTTGATTGGCTACACCTTATTTGGCTATAACCTTATTTAGAGAAAGTAGGTCAAGCTGCCCTTGCGGTCGGACTTTGCTACAGGCTATTTGTTAGCAACATGGACACTTCAGACAGTGAGCTGTGTTTATCAGACAAGACAGCAACTAGAAAATAAACTTACAGGTAATGACAAGGTTGTGGTCGTTCCCTTATTGGCGCAAATGAATTGCGTAGAATGCTAAAACTACGTAGAATGATAAGCTGCAGTCTGATTCAACTGTTTCTAAACAGAGACACAAAGCTGACTGACTATGAACAGGGACTTTGATACTCACTCTAAACATTCACATGGCCTCATCAGTACACAACAGATCATATTATACCCCCAAAACCCCAGAAAAGTAAAATTTGATGCCATGGCACCTTTAACACCCAGGAACTAACCTATGAGTCCTCACTTCAACTTCTTATGTAGAGCAGAGCTTGAATGTCCTTGCTCATGCACTATCGTATCAATTAAACTGCACACACTAAGCCATTACAGAATCAGGATCATTCTGCATAGTCATGACATTTTGTGAGTATGTGGCCACACACTTCCACATTTCTCTCACTTCCAGAAAGCCGCTTACCCATTCTGACAGCCTGGGCAACTTCAAGCCAAAGCACATAACACCACCCTTCAAAATCAGTCAACGTTGAAATGAAATTAAACAAAAGGTACAGAAAAGAACAAAAGGTTCCAACTGGCTGGTGAGAGACGGAGGTTAAGTGAAAATATTGAACCAATTTTAATGTGCTTTTCTTTAAACCAGGATTATAAAAGAGAGAGAGCTGAGATGTGATAACAGAACAGCATATTGGATTTTAATTGATGTTTACTAAATTGAGAGGAAATGTTGTGAAAATCGAGGTAGGACAAAAAGTAAAGTAACAGCCAAACGTAATTATATCAGCACAGACTTTACTATTTTACTCTCTATAAAACACAGATGGAGCGCCTGGTGCTGGTGCCAATCCAATCACCAAGTATTTATTTGGGTTTCTTTTCTTAAAGCAACCCTCATCGATGTTGCATTCTTACACTATTTTTCTAACAGGGTAAAATGCTATGAATGAGGTAATGGAACTCTAAAATACAAGACAGACCCACCATTAATCAAAATAAAATATTATTCCAATCCCTAAATATTCAATGAAAACTCCAACCAATCCTTGAAGTGGGGTGCACCTCTAGGATTGTCCAACGGACCTGCCTGTCAGACCTTTGATTCTGCATTGGGAGGTGGAGGGAATGAAGGGGTGTGTCTTAGGAGTGAGGCGGGACTGTTTATATTCAAATAATCTTGCTGTGCTTTCTGAAATGCAAGATCGGTAAAGGTTGCTTTAACTGAGCTGTTTCAATTACTTAAACCAAATGGTAAACTCAACTCATAATAAACCCATTTCTATCAGTCTTTTAAACTGCTAATTTTGTTGTCACCTGTGTTGCAGCAGCCAAATACTTAGCATTTTTACGAATCATGGGACATTGCAGCAACATTTTTTCCTGGTGATGTGTGTTGTGTTGGACTACACAAAAGCTTAACAATGTCAGGTTCTAGGAAATTAACTGTAGTGTTCCAGTTGGCTTGAGTATTTTATTGATTTAGATTTGTAGCCCTTAGCCAGAGTAGAGTGACAATCCTGTGGCATTTAGCTAGGGCTGTGCAATTAATCCAAATTTTGAATGTCATTTAAATTTTCATGTCAAACGATCTCCAAACTCATAAAATCAAGTTGAAATTATTTCTTTGCCATTTTTCTTTCCACAATTTCTGAAAGATACACGGATGCACAATACATTCCCTTCCACACGACCCTGCTACAACCTAGTACACTCATGCAGCTGAAGAGCAAAGGAGGCGTTATGTTTTGCGTAAATTATCAATAACAGTGTTTTTTTTCACAGAGAGAGAAATGCTAAATAGATGCATTGTGTAACTAAAAAACAATTGTCTGAATAATCGTGATTTCAATATTGGCGATAATTATTTTTTTTCCTTAACTGAGCAGCCCTACATTAAGCATAAACATCCACATTCTTGTCATTTCACTGTATATTTACTTCTAACATTTTGAATAAAAATATTGTTTCTGTTTGGGTATATGGAATAGGGTTGGGTATTGTTAAGAACCTCACGATTCAATTCAATATTGGTTTAAATGCTTCAATATTGATTCTGTAAGAAGAAACTCTGTTGTATTTCTGAATATATATTTTCATGTTTCGCTGGGATATGGAATAGGGGTTGGGATTGTTAAGAACCTCAATAGATTCAATCAATGTTGGTTTAAATGCTTCAATATTGATTTCCAGTAGAAGAACTTGTTGTATTTCTGAACATATATTTTCATGCCAATGTAT
Source organism: Atherinomorus stipes (assembly GCA_023101725.1). Lineage (NCBI taxonomy): Eukaryota > Metazoa > Chordata > Actinopteri > Atheriniformes > Atherinidae > Atherinomorus > Atherinomorus stipes. The sequence goes on along the minus strand of JALJCO010001525.1, from coordinate 10,965 downwards.
ATTTTGGGGTAATGAAACATCTGAAAATAAAAGATATTTGCCATTTTGGTGTTGTATGATGTAACGTGGCCTTTGTCCATACAAAGTGAATAACACTGAGCGCTGAGTTCAGAGGATTTTTTTTCTTTTTTCCCCATTTCCATTTCCAGAATATCCTGAAAAAGTTCATGTATTTCTGTAATTCAACTTAAAAGGTGCAATTTACATATTGTAATAGACAAATACTGTATGTTAATCAATATATTTCAAGCTTTTGTTTGTTTTGGGTTACTTACCTGATTAGAATGTGACACTCTGAGCCTACAATACTGGAGCTTTTCACAGTATTCTAATTTTTTGAGTTTGTGAATTTGAGGTTTTCTAAAGCTGCAAGTCCTAATCAGCAACATCCAAACAAACAAAAGCTTGAAATATATTGATTAACATACAGTATTTGTCTATACAATATGTAAATGCACCTTTTAAGTTGAATTACAGAAATACATGAACTTTTTCAGGATATTCTGGAAATGGAAATGGGGAAAAAGAAAAAAAAAAATCCTCTGAACTCAGCGCTCAGTGTTATTCACTTTGTATGGACAAAGGCCACGTTACATCATACAACACCAAAATGGCAAATATCTTTTATTTTCAGATGTTTCATTACCCCAAAATATACGGTGACATACTACATATGTTCACATGGGCATGAAAATATATATTCAGAAATACAACAGAGTTTCTTCTTACAGAATCAATATTGAAACATTTAATCCAATATTGAATTGAATCGTGAGGTTCTTAACAATACCCAACCCTATTCCATATACCCAAACAGAAACAATATTTTTATTCAAAATGTTAGAAGTAAATATACAGTGAAATGACAAGAATGTGGATGTTTATGCTTAATGTAGGGCTGCTCAGTTAAGGAAAAAAATAATTATCGCCAATATTGAAATCACGATTATTCAGACAATTGTTTTTTAGTTACACAATGCATCTATTTAGCATTTCTCTCTCTGTGAAAAAAACACTGTTATTGATAATTTACGCAAAACATAACGCCTCCTTTGCTCTTCAGCTGCATGAGTGTACTAGGTTGTAGCAGGGTCGTGTGGAAGGGAATGTATTGTGCATCCGTGTATCTTTCAGAAATTGTGGAAAGAAAAATGGCAAAGAAATAATTTCAACTTGATTTTATGAGTTTGGAGATCGTTTGACATGAAAATTTAAATGACATTCAAAATTTGGATTAATTGCACAGCCCTAGCTAAATGCCACAGGATTGTCACTCTACTCTGGCTAAGGGCTACAAATCTAAATCAATAAAATACTCAAGCCAACTGGAACACTACAGTTAATTTCCTAGAACCTGACATTGTTAAGCTTTTGTGTAGTCCAACACAACACACATCACCAGGAAAAAATGTTGCTGCAATGTCCCATGATTCGTAAAAATGCTAAGTATTTGGCTGCTGCAACACAGGTGACAACAAAATTAGCAGTTTAAAAGACTGATAGAAATGGGTTTATTATGAGTTGAGTTTACCATTTGGTTTAAGTAATTGAAACAGCTCAGTTAAAGCAACCTTTACCGATCTTGCATTTCAGAAAGCACAGCAAGATTATTTGAATATAAACAGTCCCGCCTCACTCCTAAGACACACCCCTTCATTCCCTCCACCTCCCAATGCAGAATCAAAGGTCTGACAGGCAGGTCCGTTGGACAATCCTAGAGGTGCACCCACTTCAAGGATTGGTTGGAGTTTTCATTGAATATTTAGAGATTGGAATAATATTTTATTTTGATTAATGGTGGGTCTGTCTTGTATTTTTAGAGTTCCATTACCTCATTCATAGCATTTTACCCTGTTAGAAAAATAGTGTAAGAATGCAACATCGGTAAGGGTTGCTTTAAGAAAAGAAACCCAAATAAATACTTGGTGATTGGATTGGCACCAGCACCAGGCGCTTTCCATCTGTGTTTTATAGAGAGGTAAAATAGTAAAGTCTGTGCTGATATAATTACGTTTGGCTGTTACTTTATTTTTTTGTCCTACTCCGATTTTCACAACATTTCCTCTCAATTTAGTAAACATCAATTAAAATCCAATATGCTGTTCTGTTATCACATCTCAGTCTCTCTCTTTTATAATCCTGGTTTAAAGAAAAGCACATTAAAATTGGTTCAATATTTTCACTTAACCTCCGTCTCTCACCAGCCAGTTGGAACCTTTTGTTCTTTTCTGTACCTTTTGTTTAATTTCATTTCAACGTTGACTGATTTTGAAGGGTGGTGTTATGTGCTTTGGCTTGAAGTTGCCCAGGCTGTCAGAATGGGTAAGCGGCTTTCTGGAAGTGAGAGAAATGTGGAAGTGTGTGGCCACATACTCACAAAATGTCATGACTATGCAGAATGATCCTGATTCTGTAATGGCTTAGTGTGTGCAGTTTAATTGATACGATAGTGCATGAGCAAGGACATTCAAGCTCTGCTCTACATAAGAAGTTGAAGTGAGGACTCATAGGTTAGTTCCTGGGTGTTAAAGGTGCCATGACATCAAATTTTACTTTTCTGGGGTTTTGGGGGTATAATATGATCTGTTGTGTACTGATGAGGCCATGTGAATGTTTAGAGTGAGTATCAAAGTCCCTGTTCATAGTCAGTCAGCTTTGTGTCTCTGTTTAGAAACAGTTGAATCAGACTGCAGCTTATCATTCTACGTAGTTTTAGCATTCTACGCAATTCATTTGCGCCAATAAGAGACGACCACAACCTTGTCATTACCTGTAAGTTTATTTTCTAGTTGCTGTCTTGTCTGATAAACACAGCTCACTGTCTGAAGTGTCCATGTTGCTAACAACAGCCTGTAGCAAAGTCCGACCGCAAGGGCAGCTTGACCTACTTTCTCTAAATAAGGTTATAGCCAAATAAGGTGTAGCCAATCAAAATGAAGTCAACTCTGTCTCCAGGTAAAGCTGCATATCATTACCGCACCCAACTCTTTTACTGAGGAAGGGAGGTCTGGTGTTTCAAAACAATCCCCGCTGTAAAAAATGCAGTTTTTTTCTTTGGAGATTTGACATATGTAGCAATGCCAACATGAACTAGTTTTTACTGCTATGTCATCACTCCTTTAAAGCCAAAGTACAGCCTCTCTGGACAGGGGTATGAGGTCAACACTTAACAACACACAGTCACTGGAGAAAGGTCTACTCTGACCAAAGAATTGGGGGGGGGTGGGGTAACACACCTTTCAGAGAACTGTGAATGTTTCCAGATTAATGCTACGTATAGTTTCAGCTTAGACTAGAAATATCCAGCATCCCAAAAATCAAATCACGCTAAAACATCTACATTTACAATAAAGCACATGTACATCAAGGCATGTTTATATGTAGACATTTATAAAGCAGTTGCTTCTCACTAACTCCTATTTATTTTTAATCAGCGGCCACTTAGTTCACTTTCGTGAAAGAAATGAGTAATTACGCTGTAACAGAACTATATAATGTTTAATGACAAGGGAATCCTAGTTCATGGTGTTTTGTTCAATTTTCCTCTGATGAGTTCCAGTAGAGCAAAAATAGTTTGTAAATTATAATATCATATATGTATAATATATATATATATATATATATATATACACACAGTATATATATATATATATATATATATATATACACACACAGTTATATATATATATATATATATATATACACACACAATATATATATATATATATATATATATATATATATATATATATATATATATATATATATATATATATATATATATATATATGTGAAACATTCTGTACAAAAAAAAAACTTAAATATTAGCCTTTGAAAGCTTCAAACACGAGGGAATGGACAGAGACCATAAAGCCCAGGGTTTATTGAGATGATAAGTAGCAGAGGAATTAGGGTATGATTTTAAACGCATTGATCACCAGCTGGGCGTTAACTTAGGTGGTTGTTGACATGTTTATCAATTGGAACCATCTGAGCTCTTGACTTGTGATGACCTGTAAGAGGGATCAGGACAAACTCTGCGGCTAAACTGGAGAAGAGGAACTGTATTTGAAAATGAAAGTGCCTGTATTTTTCTTTGATTCTAGTGTGTGGCAGGGTTGTTATGCTACAATCAAATCTCAACACCAAAATGCTATTTTTGATGCCCCAAGGACTTTTTTTTTTTTTTTTTTTTTTTTTTTTTTTTTTTTTTTTTTTTTTTTTTTTTTTTTTATTCTTCAAGCTTATGTATACACAAAATAAGACAATGACAACAAAAAATAACAAAATGAACAGGAGTAAGAGCACAAAGAGGGGGTGGGGGGGGGGGGGGCTGCCAGACCCTGCAGTGGTAAACTTATCAATAAATAAATCAGAAAATGGAAGTGCAATAAGCACACATGAAATGTACAGGCAGTGCAGTGTGCAAGGAACAATACAGATAACCAAGGAGTATACAGGTATAAACCAAATTGCTGACAGTCATATCCATTAACATAAAATAGACAAAAATAAATAAATAAATAAATTTTAGATTCACATCAACGACTAAGAAAAAATAAATAAATAAATAAAAGAGTGTGTCACATTATTGTTTTATGTGATTAATGAATGGACCCCAGATTCCCCAAGGACTTTTTAAAATGGAAATTGCTGCACATTCCTGGTGCCATCAATGCCCTGCAGCATCCCAAGGCTGAAACACCACACTGAAACACCACACCACACATTTTGCTTCACAACACAGTGTACATAACTGGATATCATACTGGCTGTTTTGGACATGCACCATGGTGCATTCAACTAAGAGGCAAGAGGACATTATTGTAGGAAACAAGGGAAATAAAGTGAAAACAAGAGACAAGACGAGTCAATATCGGACTGGCTTTTGCTCACTGGAAAGCTCAGAGAAGAGACAGATGCTGAAAAGACCTTTTTCACAAAAACTGGAAGTACGTAATAGTTGGGGATGATATCTTCCTGTGAGGGCCAGACTTCAGTCAAGCGTCAAAAATGGATTGTGTTTACACTTTAGATATTACGATCAAGCCCGTTTAGTTGACTCTGGCTCGATCTTAAGAACTAGAAGTTCCACCTGCATTGCATCCATCATATGATCACACCAGCCAACGTCTCATTTTGACATCTGCGTGTGTCAAGCTGCTTCCAGGAATTCCGAAGCGATGGAGTTTGTAAATCTGTCAATGCTTTAAATGGAATTCAGTCATGTTGTAAACTGAAGGTTTTTAAGGAATGTTTTGTTAGCAATGATCATCATTTCAGATATAAGAAAGCATCAGATTAGAGTTAAATTTGCAGAGCCGCTCTGATGACATTGGCAGAAAATAAAACATGGCCAAGGTGTTATTAATGTATCAAGCAAGTGCTTAATGTCCACATATTGTCCAAATAAAATATTGTTATTTTTGTCTATTTGCTTTGTTTTTATGTCATGTACTGCTGCCTTTCTTGGCCAGGTCAGCCTTGTGAAAGAGGTCCTGATCGCAACGGGTTTTTATCTGGTTAAATAAAGGATTACTACAAGTAATAATAAACACCTCTGCTGAAATAATGCTTTTCTGAGTTTATACCTCAGGGGTGTCAACATTTAAATTTTTTTCTACACGTTTAAACACGACTACTAACCATCGTGTACACGGTTACATGTCAGAGATTAACAATCTTTAGGTTACAGATGGTGACGTCACCTTTTGCATTCCACTGTACTCTCGCGGTCATACTGAGCTCAGAGCAGAGTACACTGTAGTAGAGACAAAGTAAGATTATGGATATTTATCATTTTAATCCCAGAGAGACTGAAATGGTTTGGCAAAAAAAAATATTTTATTGGGTGCAATCTGAATGGAGTCCTTGCAGAAATTTTCAAACAGCTGACCGGATTTTTCCCACATTTATCAAATACAAAATAACCCGTCTTCATACAGAAAGCTTTCACAAGCAGGGATGTCTATCGATGTTTCATGGCTGGCTGGGCTGACCCAAAAATATGGAAATGTTTTAGCTGAGGGAAGTAAGTCGTGTTCTGGTGATCAACTTTGTGTAAACAAAGTTTTTTTTTTTAAAAAAAAGGATCACAGATGGTAGAATACAATTTTAACATGTCTTATTGAAAGAGATCACAGGATATCAGTTTATTTAAAGCTTGAAATAAAATGAAATCAAATTAAATTTTCCATGTTTCTTGTCTGTTATTAAGCATGCTTCTGTTGTAGCTTTGTGTAGCATACTTGTATTATTCTAGTGTAATATTACCAATATGGTATTCTCACATATGTTATAAGAGGATGGGATGAGGCAGTTCGGGTCCAGTAAAAGATCACTGGACCCGAACTGGGTACTAGAATAATAATATACTGTATGCTAGACAAAGCTGCATCATGTGCTGCTAATCAATACAGTACAACACCTGACCATAAAGGATCTCACTCACAAATAACTGGCCACGACTTTAGACAAGACAGTTAAAACCATCTTGTTTAAATGCATGCGAAGACAAAAAAGGAGAGAAAAAAAGTTTTTCCTCCTATTTTACACTGATAGATGAAAACAGAAACTCAGGACTTAGAACATATTTATTAAACACGAGTTAAAATGAGAATTGCGGAGCTGCATGACAGTAATGAGGTTATATGAGGTCTTCCCCTCAGCTGATCACACACAAAAGCCAGCGGATGGAGCTCTTATTGATTTATCAAATGTCTGACTATATTGTTTACAGAAGGAGCGATGAGGTCACATCTAACATAACAGTCTGTGGTTGCGGCAGTTGTGTCAAAATGACTGCGTATGAGGAGGCTTTGGTTTTTCCATCCTTATTAATGTCTAACATCGATTAGACCAAGATGGCGCCACGTACGGTCGCTTCGGAGTTTCTCTCCTGCCTGTGGATTTTTTTTTTTTTTTTTTTTTTTTACACTTGTCCTGTCCAGCATCGCAGCAAGCAGAATGGAAATCTGATTGCTTTATTCTGTTGAACAGTTTTGCTTTTATCAAGCGGAGCTTTATGAATATAAAGCTCCACTTGATATCATGTTTATTCATTTTATTTCTTTATTTAAACATTTGTCTATTACACCATTCCATTTCATACTGCTGGGCCTGACAAGGGAGAAATGAAAGTTAACAGAGGTAATGATAGAAAGTGAGACAGAGAGAGAGAGGAGTAAGGAAGAGGAAGAGAGAGAGGAGAGAAAACATGAATCCACTTACACAGTTCACTGGTACATCTGTACTGCGATCCCTAAACAACCAAGGTCTCTGTTGGAAAACAAAACAAGCAATCCCCTACAGGAGGACCTGCAGGTGGCTTAAGTATCCTCAGATCATACAAACACACACACAAACACACGCAGAACTACGCAGAGAAGAGGTACAACCTAGTCAGCGCAATGGGAAGCAGAGAAGAGGTACAACCTAGTCATCACAATGGGAAGTAGAGAAGAGGTACAACCTAGTCATCAGCAATGGAAGCAGTGTCACAGTGTCAACATGCATAATAAAGGGTGCTCCGTGGTGATACAGTCATGTGCAGATGCAGCCTCGTCCTGCAAGGAGGAGGAAGCCCGCAAGGCTCACGACCCAGGCCCCAGCAGCCACCCAGAGGCCCAGATCCCAGCCACCCCCCCCAAAGAGCGGACATGCATCCCGAAGGGCGGCAAAAGGCGGCCCCAGCCGGAGCCCCCTGCAGTCTGGAGGCCCAGGCCCCAGCGGACCAAGACCAGCAGCTGCCGACCCCACCGGGCGCCAGGCGTCCCCCCGGAGCGGAGACAGCGCCGGCCCAGGGCCCAAGCGCCCAGGAGCAGCCACCCCCCCCCCCGACCCGGGCGGCCCAACCGAAACCCAGGAGGACCGGACCCCCCAGACGACGCTCCCCAGGGCAGGCCAGCCCCCACCTCAAAGTCCCTGCCCCATACACCTGACACCAGGGCGCCACCACCTCTACCACCCCCCCTACCCCGCCACCACGCTCACACACACACTCCCCACACACCTACCCCAACACTAGGGCTGAAAGATATACCGTCACCGCCCCCACATCGAGACACGGGCAACCCAAGACATCAAATACCGCAAGAGCAACCACATACAAGATACAGATCCCCCCTGCGCCCGCCCCACATAAAAAGCCCCGGAAGCCACAAACAAAACCGCACCCCCCACCAAAGCGCCCGGCCCCCAACCAACCCGCAGCCACACCGCACCACACCGACACCAAGATGCCCGGCACGAATACCGAGATACGAACCTCCGCCCACACCGCCCAGCCCTACCTAACACCTCCGTGTAACCCCCCCCCCACACACACATACACCCATCCACTCCGCTCTCCGACCTTACATACCCACACTCACTCCTCTCTCCACCCCCAACACTCTCCTCCCTCTACCGCCCACACCTACCCCCACCCCCTCATACCCTCTAACACACACATGCACTCCCCCCATATAACTGCACCAACCCCTCCCCACCCCCCCCACACATACGCCCCCACCCTCCCTATACCCCCAATACCCCATACAGTCCCCCTTTACATGTCCAGCCCCAGCCCATCCCTCTGACCTATCACACTCCCGCCCTTCCTTCCTTCAGCCCCTCAAGACCATCCCTACTAGACACTCACGAGCATGCCACTCCTTCCTCCATCCCCCTTTCCTCCAACCACTTACCCACATCTCCTCCCTCTTCCAGCCCAAGTTCCTCCCTCCCACATTTCCTCTTTCACACTCCTCATTCATTATTCTCACATACCCACCTCTCTCTTGCCCATGCCCTCGTGCCTCCTGAGTGTTAGCTCGGCCCGGGGAAGGAGCCGCGAGCTCCAAGCCCCCCCCAACACGTTCCCCCCACCACCACCCCCATCCCCCACCCCCGGACGCAGCAGGCCAGGCATCCCCCAGGCCAGCAGGTCCCCCGCAATGCAGCCAGCCTTAACCACTGGCGCGTGAAGTAGCCACTGTCCCCCCCCCCCTGTGGATTATTTTTTTTGGTACTTTGTTAGTTTTCGGACAGTTTTCTCATACCAGTACCCCACAGAAGAACTCTTAAATAAGAGACACTTTATTACCTAATTTTGCTCCACCACTTCTTTAACATTGGAAGCTTTCCGGAGTTTTCGGTCAGAGGCGCAGCATCACTTAATGGCACTCCATGGAGACGGAGATGGCGTCGAGGAAGCGAGCAGGAGCACTCGTCAGACTGTGGCAACTGGGATTACGCACGGCGCTCCCTTCTCTACACCTGGCAAATGTTCGCTCCCTTGCTAACAAAATGGACGACCTGGTGCTCCTAACCTCCAAAAAAAAATCCGACTTCCGAAACTCCGCTGCCTTGTGCTTTACTGAAACCTGGCTCAGTGAGCACATCCCGAACGCCTCTCTCCAGCCGCCGGGCTTTCGGCTTTTCCGAGCAGACCGTGTCATGGAGTTCTCTGGAAAGACGAGGGGAGGGGCAGAACATGCTTTTATATCAGCGAAGGTTGGTGTCAGGATGTCACAGTCAAGGAAATCATGCAGCCCCCATCTTGAGGCCCTCTTCATAAACTGTAAACCGTTCTATTCACTGCAAGAGTTCTCCTCGTTCATCCTAGTCAGTGTTTACATCCCTCCTCAGGCCTGTGTGACAGAGGCGCTACAACATCTTTCTGACCCCGGGTATCAGGACGTGGAGGAAAAAAACATCTAGACTCCCTGCTCATCATTCTTGGAGACTTTAACAAAGGCAAACCTCGGCCACAAACTTCCTAAATACAGACAACAGATAAAGTGTCCTACCAGGGATGCCAACACACTGGACCACTGCTACACTGTTTTAAAGGATTCTTATCACTCTATTCCCTGTGCTGCTTTGGGACTCCCTGACCACTGCATAGTTCATCTCATCCCAACCTACAGGCAGAAGTTAAAGTCATCAAAGCCTGTAGTGAGGACTGCGAAGAGGTGGACAGCTGAGTCAAAGCTGGAGTTACAGGCCTGCTTTGACTGCACTGACTGGAGTGTCTTTGAGGCTGCAGCCACAAACCTAAACGAACTGACTGACACTGTGACATCCTATATCAGTTTTTGTGAGGACTCGTGTGTGCAGACCAAAACCCTTCTGCACATATAACAACAAATCATGGTTCACCAACAAACTTCAAGAAAGCTGCGCCAGGCCAAGGAGGAGGCCCTTAGAAGCGGGGACCTGGCCCTGTACAAACAGGCCAGGAACACGCTGACGAGGGAGATCAGAGCAGTTAAGAGGTGCTTTTTTTTTTTATCTCCAGACGCCGTGGTTCATCCAGATTCAGTGAAATGGTTCGGAATGAAGCCGCATCATTCAGATAAACAATGAGCTCCATCAGAACCGTTTAAAAATCTGATTTCAGAAGCTACAACTTTAATTACGAAATTAATCAGAACACAGTTAAAGAAATCACTAGCGTCCTTGCTCTCGGCACAATTTAAAAAGCAATAGAAGATTGCCCGCAGTACTGTTATTATATCTAAATCTTTTAGCTTTTTTTAAATATGCTTTTTAATATATATTTTAGATAAGTAATTAACTATTTGCCATCATTGTATCCGTCTGGTATCCGCTCGTCTGTATATGCAAACGCACTGCAGTTTCATATTTGGAGGGGAAACGCTGGATTTCATTCCTTGGCATTTTACCAAATTATCAAACACATGTTTCCTTACATGAAAAGCCTTGTCGGAATGGTGGGACGTTTGTGTGCCAGAATAGAGGGATTTCGGGATGGTGGTATGTTGAAATGACAGTATGTCGGAATGCCAGCATGCAACCAGCAAGTTCTACCCGTGTTGCGTACGTAGCCCGACTTTGAACAGTGGCCTTCAAAAATGGAGAATCCTCACGTGGACCCCCGCGGGGCTTGCGCTGTGACGTCACGTTCCCAAGCCCTACTGGCAGAGGATCTGAACAGCTTCTACTGTCGGTTTTCACATA
>JALJCO010001518.1:0-11158 GCA_023101725.1 Atherinomorus stipes | reverse complement strand
AACATGAGATGTGACTAGGTATGACTAAACATGACTAGATTTGACTAGATGTGACTAAACATGAGTAAACATAACTAGATGTGACTAGATAGACTAGACATGACTAAACATAGATATGACAAGATTTGACTGTTTTTGACTAAACATGAGGTAACATGACAGGACCTGAGTAGACATGACCAGATGTGTCTAAATTTGACTGGATGTGACTAAAAATGACTAAACTTGACTAAGAAGTGATTAAGCATGACCACAAGTGACTACATATAATTAGATCTGACAAGATGTGACTAAACATGAGTAAACACGACTACCGTGACTAGATTTGACCTGATGTGACTAAATATGAGGAAAAACGGCTAGACATGACCAGATGTGTCTAGATTTGACGAGATGTGACTAAGCATGACTAAGGACGACTATACTTGAGTCATAAGCGACCAGACCTGACTAGACATGACTATTGGTAGCAAAATTTGAGAAAAAAGTGACAATACATGACTGGACATGAGGTAATGGGACTAGATGTGACAAGATGTGACTAGACAGGGCTAAACGTGTTGTGTTGTTGTACACTGTGTTATTGCTGTCTGGTGAAGGCATTAATAGGCGCAGTATCTAGCCCAAAGCAATAACAGTACAATAAGCGTTATAACTCTACACAGTGAGAGAGTGAAAGCTAAGTATTGGCACAGAACTAGTAATCTAAGGAGGAAAAAAACTTACCAACAATAGAAAGTTAAACTAAATACTTATATATTTTAACTCTGCCCCCCACATTTGCTTAGGATCACAGAACAGCTTGTATTCCCTTCTCATGTTTGACCACAGCAAGCACATGTTGGCTTTGAATGTGGGACTCTCCTCATATGGCTTTAACAATTGCTGGAGGTGCCACAGGCGCCCAGATAAGGCCTGCACAGTCCCACCCTGAGGCATGGAAATAGCTTTAGAAACGAGTTTGAGTCTATTCCTTGACGAGGTGAGAGGCCCGGACACCAATTATTCAGGATTTGCCTATCTCAGCTAATCTCCTGTTTGAACTGGTGGTGAATGGGAACATGACTCAGCAGGGTTGCAGCTAATTTAGCTTCACTGAAGGATTCACGTTCAGAGGGAACGACTCGGCCCCTGGCGTTGAAGAGACGGTACTTCCTGCAGCTGTAAACCACTTCCTGCTGAACACTGTTCGGACCCAGAGACGATGGCACGAAGCTGATCAGCTGATGCGTTGTAGTTGAACTTCGTGACGTGAGGTTTCTGAGGAGAGGAGCTCTGGACTTTGACTGGTGCTGGAGCTGTTGTGGGATAAGACTGTCCACACCTTCTTCTCTGTAAGAGAAAGACGAACTTGTTTACCACAAAGTCACAAACCTGTTATTAAAGTCAGATCGCTAACTGAGCCGCATTGTCACCGCAATAAAGTATGGACGACCAAAACTGACAAAATTGAAAAATGAATACAAAATTATGAAAAAATAACTCAATAAAGAAATAAATATGTCAATAGGCTGCACATGGAATTCAAATAGTCTTTCCATGAAGAAACCTAACAAATGAGACAGAAAAATATTGTCATTTTAAACTGTTTTAATTTAACTTTGTGTTAATACGCCTATTTATCTATTTCTCTTTATAATTTTTTAATCTATTTGACACTTCTTGCATTTCTTTTCTTCTTTATTTTTATGCCTGTATTTATCTTGGTATTATTTTCTTTTCATATATATTCTTTCCCCCTCAAAAAAGATTTTTGTGTATAATCTTTGCCTGACATTTTATTTATTCATTTACTTTGTTTTGTCACTTTTTAAAATTCACAATCATATTTGTGTCCTCAATATTTCAAATCTTGCTTTTTCTTCCTCTATTTTTTCCTCTGACCATATTTCTTTCTTTCCCGTTTTTACATTTCTGTGTCCTCCGTTTTTACAAATCTTTATGCATTTCTGCCTCATTATGTGAATGAGAGGTAAGTAGGTATGTTAACACAAAGTTAAATGAAAACAGTTGAAAATGACAATAAAATGTACATTTATGTCTGATTGTCTTAATGGAAAAACAATTTCACTTTTGTGTAGCCTATTTGCACATTTATTTCTTTACTGAGCCATTTTTATATTTTTGTATTTATTTTAGATTTTGTCAGTTTTGGCTCTCCGTACTGAGCGGTGGGAGAAATAAGCTCAGGCTTCAGCCTACTCCTTTTCAGAAATTTATACGATGTCTTTGTTTGTTTTTAACATTCAAAATGTCCGAATAAATTTAAATAAACTTAAAATTTGCAATCACCCAAATAGTAACGATGAAAAACATCAAACTTAAATCTGATGATGGTTATCGACTGAAAATCAAAATATAAGTGTTTGCATGAAACTAAAACATATTTTAACTTGTGTGCCAAAACAAGGTTTATCAGAATGATCCTTGATATAAGAAAATTTTGTTTACTAAAAAAACTTATAGATGTAGAAGCATAAACAATGGAGACGTATGAGAATACATGGGGTTTCTGCTACTCTGTCTGAAGCAGTAAACACACAGTGCAGGCTTCGTTCTCTGGCTTTAGTAAAAGGCTTTTGCAGCCCATTATACGCTGTTTTACCCCCACACATTACAGGCTTTAACAGAAATAATCTATTTCAACTAACAGGAGCTTTTTCCAGGTCATCATGAGCCAGAGAAGCGAACAGCTTGATTCAAAGCCAATACAATCATGTAGCGTTGACAGAAAGTAAATATGAGAGTGAGTTTAATAATAAGAGCGGCAACTCATCCACATGTGCCATTAAACTGGAAAATAAATCAGTCTCAGTCAATCACAGCTGCTGAATAGTGAAGAGGAAATGAGATGACGGAGGCAGAGCAGCTCCTGCAGCTTCGTCTTCGTCTTCATCGTGGAGCGCTCAGAGGATGATGACTAAAGTGCATCATTCAGAGCTACAAATGAAAGACTTTTTTCCATATAATGGCAGAATGTCTGCAACCACCTGATGACAAGATTAAAGAGGATCCAGCAAAACGTGAAAAAACAGGTTCTCTGTGACGAGTTTTATGTGGGATTTATGGAAACATTAAAATAGAGTAGATCATGCTACGAACCATTCATAAGGCTGTGCTGTGCAAACAATGTGTAATTAGTCAAACTTGAGTCAGAATGGCTAATGACGTTTCAAATTTATAGCATATATTCATGCAGTGTGTATTCAGGCCAGCTAGTGAGAAGGTGAAGTATTACTTTGTAGCAACAGCAAAGAAATCCACATGGAATTTAATTTCAATGTAAAGACGCACCGGAGGTTTAAATGTCCACTTCCAGAACCAATGAAGTAATTAAATCCCATCACCATGGATACATGTCTACTGTTTGGATGAAATGTCTCAGTTTGGGTCTCAGTCAGGCATATTGGTTTTTTACTGATATCCGATATACTGATATAGTCCAACTCTTCAGATATCCGATATCAAGTGATACAGATCTCTGCACTCAACTTTGAGGGATATGAAGTTCTTCCAGGATAACAGAAACTTTTCTTCATGCTGAACCACTGCTGATGGAATTTGATCTCACGAGATTTCATAACAGAGCAACGAGACCTATCAAGATTTCGTTATTTCGTAAAAAAAAAAATTTAAAAATTAAATACAATATTCCCTCTATCACTTTTTAATGACAAAATAATATTGGAGAGTTGTAGTTCCAATTTTGAAAACTCACTGAAAGAAAAACTAAAACTTGAAAACGAAGGAGAGATTTCAGAAACGAGATGTTATGAGATACCATAGTCAAAATATTGGCCTCAGAAAAAACGATGTAGTGATGATAGTAGTGGCATATTAGTGTGGTATTATATTATGCTTATCAAGAAACTTTATTTATTACTATATTATATTGATATACTATATTCATATCTATTAAGCAGCATTAGTATTATTATTTTGCAGCAGTGGTAATAGCAGTAGTGTTTACAATGATTGACCCTTCTCGAGCCCCCCCTAAGTCCACAGCTGACCAATCATACGTTAGCAACGGTAACTAAGGAGAAAAATTTTCTGCTTAAACTTCACTTCCATAGACGGGTCATAAACTGGATTTTAAAGTCTGATGACAGATATCCAGAACGTTTGGGTGATGTTGTATTTTTACCATCTCAACACCAAAAGAAATAACTGGACAGATGTGGAAGATAGATTAAGCAGTGTGGAAGATGGATTAAACGGCATGAAAGATGGATTAAACTGTGTGGATTATGGATTAAACGGCATAAAAAGAGGGATTAAACGGTGGAATATGAATTAAAGAGCGTGGCATATGGATCAAACAGCATGGAAGATGGATTAAACAGTGTGGAATATGGATTAAAACAGCGTAGAAAACGGATTAAACAGTGTGGTAGATGGATTAAACGGCACGGAACATGGATTAAACGGCAAGAAAGATGGATTTAATGGCATGGATTATGGATTAAACGGCATTAAAGATGGATTAGACTGCGTGGAATATGGATTAAAAAGCATGGACGATGGATTAAATGGCGTGGAACATGGATTAAAAAAAACAGCATGGAAGATGGACTAAACAACGTGGATTATAGATTAAATGGCATGGAACATGGATAAAAAGGCATGAAAGATGGATTAAACGGTGTGGAATATGGATTAAATGGCATGGAACATTGAATTAAACAGCGTGGAACATGGATTAAACGGCGTGGATTATAGATTAAACGGCATGGAACATGGATTAAACAGCATGGAATATGGATTCGCTATCCCCATCCGATGAAATGTATTGATCAAACCCTCAATGTGGGAACAGCATCCTGGTCCACTATCATCCAAAAGGAAAACATCCAGCAACAGGCTAAAACACGTCAGATACCTGAAACTATCTGGAGTCAGACATGACAGTTAGCTTAAATAAAACATGTTAACTTTGCGATGCAAGAACGTTGTTGTTCCTTTGTTCGTTTTTTCTGGACCTGAATCATGAAGACATGCGGTTGCTGAGTCTTTCTGTATGAACGCTGAGCCTTCGCTTCGATCTTAATATCCTCTTCGTCAACCTTACTCCACCGACAAATGATGTATATCTCCCTCTGATATTTCCCAAATATTACTCCAGAAATTTAACACAATTCCCTTCTAGATGTTCACTGAAATCTCTGAACAGTCCATGTTGATGCAGAAATCAACGGGAAAAGAAAGCTCGTCAGACATAGCAACTGTAACCATGGGGGGTGGGACTTAGTGAAGGGTCAGTTGAATATTATTATTATTACTGTTATGATTAATTAATTAATTGATTAAATGGTATTAATTGCTACGAAAGGGTAGGACACAATAAGTTTGTACTTCTTCCCACTCCTTTTGGGACGTTATAATCAAATATTTGTTCGTGTTGATGTTTACAACTTTTGTTTTTCTTATCTTTTATTGTTTATGTCAGCGTCCATTGTTGTATGATTTTTTTTTGTTGTTGCTTTGTTTTACACGTCTAAAATAAATACTCAAATCAAATACTGGCTGTTTTTTTATACCACATTTTAATGCCGATAGTTTCGGTTGGCAGATAATATCAAACATCTCTAATTTTTACATTTTGTTTAGTTTTATCGAGTGAAAAAAGGGGATTTTACAAGCAACTTTTGGGATTTAAATCCATGGATTAATATAGAATGTTTTGGGAATTTAATTCAGAATTCACAATAAAGTCTTCAGGTACTTTTACAAACATTGTCCATTTAAATCCAGTTCAGTCTAGTCCATGATATTGGACATCTGTCCTCTCTACATCACAGGGAATGTCTTGTGTGCATCAGTCTGGACGTGTTGTGCGGCCTTTTCACAGATTAATACAGCAGCATGTTGTGGCTGTGACACAGCGAGCGGGGAGGCCGGAGGAGCGGCACATGAGCTGATGTACAAAAGCTCAAAGCTAACGAACATACAACAGATTAATGGGGTGATAATGAAAAAGCTTTGGGTCTAACACCAGCTTTTGTGCAGCTGCTGGCTGACCCACCCGACACAAATCCACCGTTCTGCATCGCTGAAAAGCAAATGAACGCTTTTGTTTCCAGGCAACAATTAGACGACCTTCCCCGTCCTCAGTCTCTGAACATCTAACACGCTGGAGGAAAATCTGACAATACGAGGGGCTGCAACGCACTGACTGATATCACAGATAAACGGCGGTGGTTAAACCGGACAGGGATGTCATCCGTCTCCAACCTCTCACTTCATCATGTGGACTTTCTGTTTGCTCTGCATCAGAGAAAAATCCCTCCCCGCTCTGAGATTCTGCTCGTCAGGTTGTCTGGATTACAGTTATTTACATGTTTAATGGATTTCTTAATTGAGGTCAAGCTGAGGGACATTTGCAGCCGAACTGTGGAGAGTGACGGGTAGAAGCCGGAGTCTCGCTCTCCTCTCTGATGACATCATTGCTACATTAACCTTGCAAGTGGACTTGAAGCAGCTGGAAAGCAGACAGCGAAGTGATGAATACTGGTTCCAGAGTGTCAAAACTTAACTGGATGTGTCATGGAGACAGGCTGTGTGTCCCTGTCTGTCAAATGTCACGTCTCAGGTGATGCAGTACATATTGTGTTCTGGCCATCCGGCTCATTTATCTGATGGAGGGAGATTTGAAGGACCTCCAGAGTGAAATAACACAACGGCAGCAACCTTACAGTGTAAATATCAGTACACCAATCTGCCCAAAAAGTCATTATTTGCCCATAAAATTCTATCTGTATATTCCTGTTTTCCCCGGAGGACCAATTCTAATGATTTATTTACTCTTCATCCTTCAGGTCTTCCTTTGAGCAACGATCCTCAAAACATGTTGGTAAAAACGTTCTTTAACACAGTCCAGAAGAGCTGTATGTCCGTGTAAAGTGTAATATACGACCAGAATCTCGCCAGCAAGTTTCATTCCCATACGACATGAACATCATTTTATCATTTCATAAAAAATATGAGCTCACCGAGAACCTGACAGTAGCGAGAAAACAAAAATCGCTGCATCTGTTTCTGGTTTTCTAGAAAATACGTGAAAAAAAGTTCAGTTGTGACCAAAGTCTGTAAAAAAAAAGAAATGGACGTAGTATTCGGTCTCGTTTATCCAAAAGGGAAAGTGAAGCCAGTTGGGTATTTCCAATCGTCGCCATCTTGATGTGTCATGTGTGTAAATGGCTCCCAGAAAATGCTAAAATGGGCAAAGACAGGGCAGCCTCAAACCGCTAGACAAATGATTGACAGCTAAGCTAATGCTAACAGGGCTTATCTGAAGTGAACATGAATGAACAGAGATAGGTGGTTTAAAGGTAAAACACGCTCAGAATAAAATCATGTTTTGAACCCGGCTCTTAAAAGTGTTTATCTCTGCTGTGAACATATTTATTTCTGTTGTAAATATGTTTATTTCTGCTGTAAACGTGTTTATCTCTGCTGTAAATATTTTCATTTCTACTGTAAAACAAAGTTTAATTCCGCTGTGAACGTGTTTATTTCTGCTGTAAATATTTTTTTATTTTTGCTGTGAACATGTTTATTTCTGCAGTAAGTTTTTTTTATCTCTGCTGTAAACATGTTTATTTCTGCCGGAAATGTTTATTTCTGCTGTGAACTTGTTTATTTCTGCTGAAAATGTTTATTTCTGCTGTGAACGTGTTTATTTCTGCTGTAAATAATTTTATCTTTGCTGTAAACTTGTCTTATTTCTGCTGTAAATATTTTTTATTTCTGCTGTAAACATGTTTATTTCTGCTGTGAACATGTTTATTTCTGCTGTGAATGTGTTTATTTCTGCTGTAAATATGTTTATTCCTGCATGTAAACATGTTTATTTCTGCTGTAAATATGTTTATTTCTGCTGTAAACATCTTTATTTCTGCTGTGAATGTGTTTATTTCTGCTGTAAATAAGTTTATTTCTGCTGTAAACCTGTTTATTTCTGCTGTTAACATGTTTATTTCTGTTGTGAATGTGTTTATTTCTGCTGTGAATGTGTTTATATCTGATGTAAATATTTTCATTTCTGCTGTGAACATGTATATTTCTGCTGCAATGTTTATTTTTGCTGTAAACGTATTTATTTCTGCTGTAAATATGCGTATTTCTGCTGTAAACGTGTTTATTTCTGCTATGAATGCATTTATTTCTGATGTAAATATGTTTATTTCTGCTGTGAACCTGTTTATTTCTGCTGTAAACGTGTTTATTTCTGCTGTGAATGTGTTTATCTCTGCTGTAAACAAGTATATTTCTGATGTGAACGTGTGTATTTCAGCTGTAAATATTTTTATTTCTGCTGTGAACATGTTTATTTCTGCTGTATATATGTTTATTTCTGCTGTAAACATGTTTATTCCTGCTATAATTGTTTATTTCTGCTTTAAACATGTTTATTTCTGCTGTGAACATGTTTATTTCTGCTGTAAATGTTTATTTCTGTTGTGAATGTGTTTATTTCTGCTGTGAATGTGTTTATCTCTGCTGTAAACAAGTATATTTCTGATGTGAACGTGTGTATTTCTGCTGTATTAATATTTTTATTTCTGCTGTGGACATGTTTATTTCTGCTGTATATATGTTTATTTCTGCCTTAAACATGTTTATTCCTGCTGTAATTGTTTATTTCTGCTTTAAACATGTTTATTTCTGCTGTGAACATGTTTATTTCTGCTGTAAATGTTTATTCCTGCTGTGAACTTGTTTATTTCTGCTGAAAATGCTTATTTCTGCTGTAAATTATTTTAATCTTTGCTGTAAACATGTTTATTTCTGCTGTAAATATCTTTTTTTATCTCTGTTGTAAACATGTTTATTTCTGCAGTAAACATGTTTATTCCTGTGTGAAGTTGGTCTTTTTTAACATGGGAGTCTATGGGGATTTGCTCTGTTTTGAAGCCCCCAGTGGATGAACAAAGACCTACACTTGTTTAACTTAACTTCTTGACTTCACTCTTTTTCCACGGAGTTTGCCCCTTGGTTGTACCTAATGTACAAACGCATTATGTTTGATGTGTTTGTCTTCGACTTGTAAATATGTACATACAGTATGTTTCGCCTTGGAAATTTTGCACATTTGCACTGCCGAGTACAAGGTGGACGCAACAAGCACAACAAACCACCAACACCTGCAGCACGACTCTGGCTGGATTACTAGGGTCTGTTGCACGAAGCAGGTTCAATAAACTCCGAGAGTAACTCTAAACTCTGAGTTGATCTACTCGGAGATTGGAAACTCTGAGTTTTCAGTCCCATAACAGCTGATTTGAGTTGGTTTAATCAACTCAGAGTAGTTCGACCCGGGGTTTTAACCCGGCGCTACCAAGATAAAAAGCCAACATCAATTGAGCACCGATTTGACGAGTCACCATGGTAACGTAGACGCGAGGGCGGGGCTGCGCTCGCCATTGAATGGAGATATAACTTTTAAAGCCTCATATGGCGAGTTTAAACTGCTGCCGCTGCTGCAAGCAAAAAAATAAAAAAAGAGAGAAAGAAAGACGGCATGGGAGAAGATTTAAGTTTAAATGCTGTCCTTTACAATCACAACGATGTTATAGAGTAGAACTGTTTAATGGTAACGCGACAGTCTCGTATAATTTCACTATGGTTCCAGGTGACTGAATATGAATATCTGGTTGGTCTAATGGTCTGTGTGCTTGCCTGCCACTTGAAGGGGGGGGGATGTTCGAATCCAGCTTTGTACTTTTACCACAGTCTTTTTATTTATTTAACTTGAGTGAAATCCCTCAGGGAGAAGCGCTCTTGTCGGCAGCATTAAGATTAAATATAACCGTCGCATTTCTCAAATGCCCTGCGTCTACAATGAAAGAAAAAAAAATCTATTTGCGAAAAAATGCAGGGTAATAGACAATATGCTTCGAGAGAAAAGCGTATGGCAACATAAAAAAAAAAGCCACAACAAGAATTGAACCGCAGTTGTCTGCGTGGCAAACGAACACTTTATCCATTTAGCCAGAACCAGAGACAGCTGGATAGTCAAATGATCATGTTAAAGCATCTCTTGTAAACGGAGAGACAGGACCTCCAACTATCACGTATGGCTGGTGATATTATAAATGTACGGACGGATCAGCTCGTGTATGTAGATAACTGACCGTGATGTGTAACTGTAACGTCAGAAATGACAACTGTCGGGAAATAAAACTTCTATCCGTGGTCTGATAATGATCTCTGAATATTTAACCCTTCATGCAGCATCTTAATCCATAAAATCCTCATCAAAAGATAAGGATGTAACCTACCGACTCTGATTTATTTTTTAACATGTTTTATTTAAGACGGCAGCAGCCAAAACTCACCGCTGACTTAATGAATGAATGAGGAAAGGAAACGGCGAGTGTGACTAAAAGTGGGTGGAGACAGCGAGAAACTCAAGGTTTCTCCACACTAACCTGCTCCCGACCAGGTTAGTTTCAGAGAGTCTGTTACCATGGTAACTGACCGAGGGTTTAAGTTACCCCTCTTCGTGCAACAGGCTAGAGTTACTCCTCTTTCCCTGGGTTGAGTTACCTACCTTTGTGTTACGAAAAACTCAGAGTTTCCCGAATTTCGGGGTAAAACAACTCAGGGTTTTCATTAAACCTGCTTCGTGCAACAGACCCCAGGTGAACAAAGAACCCGTCACAACGTGTTATCATCTTAAAGGTTGAGTCTGGAGTTTTCCCATGAAAATGAACAGTAGACTTGTGCGGCTTTCACACACTTCCGAGCTTTGAAGGAGAGGGGCTCTCAGTTCGAATAGTGTTTACAAACAGAAATGGGGAAAAACTCCGGATTCTACCTTTAACAAGGTAAAAAATGTGATTTTCCTTCACACAACACAGTAGTCTTCTCCCCTGCAGCAAGATGTCATGTGAAAAGCAGCAGATTTCTGAGTTCTTTCTGAGGCTGTTTAAGCAGCTGAAATCACATCTTGTTCCAGACGTCCAGACCTCTGGTTCGGAGCTGCATGTCTGCGCCGCTGTGTGAGACCTCTGTTTGTTCATGGCCATGTCATTAGCTGAAAATGTTGGCTGTGCACACACAAACACAGACACCAGAAAGAAATAGACCGAGCAGATTATTGATGCTTCAGAGGAGATGAACCCTTTTTGACTTTAACGACCCGATGCTCTGT
>JALJCO010001517.1:0-139602 GCA_023101725.1 Atherinomorus stipes | reverse complement strand
AGGTGGTCTTTAGCTGCAAAATACTTGGGGTCCAGCGTTTCTTCCTTCAATGGAGGCTGAAGAGAGCGGGGCTGCACAGCGCAGTCCTTCTGCTGTGCTGGAAATATTCTGACCTCCTGCATCCCTGTGTGGTACCTAAACCGCTCAGCTGGAGACAGAGAGGCCCCGCAGAGAGTGATGAAGTCCTCCTGCATCATGAAAGCCCCTCCCACCCTGCACACAGGAAGCTGCACAGCATCAGAAGCACCGGGCTCAGCAGGAGCCCTTACCCTCTTGCTGTAAGATGATTCAGCTCAGTCACTAGGTCAGCAGGCGTAATTTTACCCTGTACTGTACATATACGACAATATACAGTAGTTCACAATAATCTGATTATAATCATGTTCAATATCTCATACAGTGTATCGCCTAATAATTTGTTACATTTCAATACCTCACTCACGACTTCATCTATCTTTTAGTTTTTATCGTATTTTACTCTCTTCTTTTTCTGATACTCTAACACTCCCTATAGCTACTGAATCATAATTTTATTTCTAACTTGTCAAACATGTAGAATAAGTAGAGAAAGGATCTTAAATGTAGAATCTGGAACTTAAAAGGGGGCCTAAACCAGTCAGGCAACATTTCCCATCTCCTATTATCTAGTTTTGGTGAGTCTGTGTGAATTGCAGCCTCAGTTTTACGTTTTAGCTTACAGGAGTGATACCCGGTGTTTGTCTTCTGCTGCTGTAGCCCATCTGCTTCCAGGTTGGATGTGTTGTGTCTTCAGAGACGGTATTCTGCATAGCCTCAGTTGGAACCAGATCTTACTGGCATATGGAGTTACTATTGCTTTCCTGTCATCTCCAACCCAGTCTGCCCATTAGGGATGGGCGATATTTTATCGTGTGCGATATATTGTCAAAAAATTCCCCACAATAACAATTTGAATTTATCGTTTTTATCGTAGAGATAACAATTTACCAAGTTGTGGTTTACTTAGTTTTTTTAATAAGCAAAGCTAGCTTTGCTGCTTACACTCGTTGAATAAATGTGGAGTTTGGTCTCTGATATTTCAGACTTGTTTGATTGGTGTCACTACAGTTTTTGCAATACAGGTGTACTACTTGAACTTAATTGATATAGTAGCTTCTGGTATTTTGTGGGGCTTTCAAGACAAGAATTTAGTGACAGATTTATAATACAAAATATTTTACTGATAGCTTTTATCGTCATTTATAGTTACCGTGATAAATAAGAGAAATTATCGCGATACATTTTTAGTCCATATAAACCCATCCCTACTGCCCATTCTCCTCTGACATCAACAGACATTCTGTTCCCGGACAACTGCTCTCACTGGACTCTCTTCTTCAGACCATTCTCTGGAAACCCTCGATGGTTGTATGTGGAAATCCCAGTAGATCAGCAGTCTCTAACTACTTCAGACCAGCCCATCTGGCACCATCAACGATTCCACCTTCATCCTTACTTAAATCCCCTTTCTTCTTCTTTCTGATTCTCAGTTTGAACTTCAGCAAGTCATCTTGACCATGTCTACATGTCCTGACTACTACTACTGCCTTTAAATGCATTGAGTTGCTGCCATGTGATTGGTAAATTAGATATTTGTGTTGATACTGTCCTCAGCCCTTTATGTCATACCTGTTAGTGGTGAGTCTCTTTTATCCGCCAAGTACACAAACAGCTACTGAAGGGTCCACACAAGTATCCATCTTTTCTGGTGGGGTATTTTCAATAAATTTGAAAAAAAAGAGAGGAAAAAGTAGTAAACAAAGCTAGAAAAAGCACTTCATCTGGCAGATTTAATTACCAGGGATTCCTGTCTGTGAAGAAAACATATGAAAAATCATCAAACCTGATTTGCCAAATACTTTCTGTCTTATTTATTTATTTATTTAATCTTTATTTAACCAGGCAACAACATTAAGAACAAGATTCTTATTTACAATGCCGGCCTGGCAAGTGCCATAGGCACCTGTAGGGCAAGTGGGGGAGGGGCACAAATAAAAAATATGAATAAAATCAGTAAACATTAAAACAGTCTAAGACATCATAAGAGGAGTCAAAGATGAGTCTTTTGCTCCAGCTTTTCTCTTCCCTCCATTGTTTTAGTCCACAACTCAGGCTTTAGTCTGGAATTGTGTCATTTAAATCAAATGAATGAAAGGCAGGGGTGTCTTTTCAAAGTAACCACATTTGTACTCGAAACCAGGGGCTCTGTGGTGGTGGCTAGATCTAAATAAAGCACATTTCCCTGCCGGCTGCAAGATGTTTCTCTCAGGTTTATGTTTGTGATACTCCACTGGACACCTTGCTTTACTTGCAGGGCCATATGCCAGGCAGCCTCTGCAGGTTTTGCAGGGAGGGTCAAGAATAAGAGAAGATGAAAAATCAGAGACATACTTCCAGGTTTCAGGGCGGATGCATTTACAGTTGTTTGTACAGGCCTGCACAGATTGGCAGGATATAGAGAGAGAGAGAGAGAGAGAGAGAGAGAGAGAGAGAGAGAGAAAAGAAAACAGTGAAAAATGATTTTATTTCATGATGTGGTAGCTCAAGTAGCTGATAACAAGAGTTTCTGAGAGGAAGTGACAACGTGTCCATAGTGATGGACTTTCTACATCACATCCTCATGACCATAGCATGAGACATCATAAACTGAAAACTTTTCTGTTTGTATGCACAACATATTTCAGATGTATTCCCTCATGTGCTTCCTGTGTCTGTATGTGTTGGTATGACAAGTTTCCTGCTGTCTCCATAGACCAGGTTTCAACCCTCAGTAGGGAGGAACTCGGCTCACAGACGAAACACGTTCTATTCTGATAGGACATCAGACTGGATGACAATGGATGATTTATAATGTTTCTGCATCAACATAACACTGCAGTGCAAAGTCCAGTTTGAGTCTGTTGGGTTTGTCTCTAGAACTGTGGGGCTACTTTCTGCAAGTGCAAATGCAAATCTGTCAGATTGTGCTTTTACTGAGATTAGCTTTATGAATGTCTGGATGTGCTCTGCAAAAAGAGTTGCATGCAAATGAAAATGAATGGTAAGACTGACTGTAGAGAAGTCTGCAGACTCTGGCCACATTTTTAGAGTCTCATTGTCAGAAATTGCCACTTTGAGATTGAACAGTTTTGTAACATTCAACGTCTCATTTTCTTTGTTAATTTATTGCATTTATTCAGCAACGTTATCTTTTCCAGCCTCTGGCTACTCTTTCCTACCTCATTTCAATTGATCCAGTCTGAAAATGTTTCCAGTTATCACAGAGATTATTACCCTGTTCTCTTTAAAACTCACCGCCTAAACTGCATGCTCTTTTTTTGAATGATTTGTGTAAAAGTCTAAAAAGATGACAGTTTAGAGGGGAGGGAGAGCCGTTCCTCTGCCCTACTTGGCTGGATATAACTCAGAATTAGCTCAAAGTCTGTTTAACTTGTTGCAGGTAAAAATGATAAATTCAAACTACTTTTTACAGCAGGATTGAAGAATCTGATTTCAAATATACTGCAAGTAGGGATGCACAATATAATCGGCCCCCTATCAGTATCGGCCTATATCGGCCTTAAATCTGAGTATCGGACATCAGCCACCCCACTGATATTTAACCGATCTGCCCGCTGTTTCTAAAATCTAAAAAAAAACCCAAACTACTTCTTCAAAAAACTTCTTTTTTTTGCAGACTTTAAAACTGTCGGAAAAAATATAGATACACTGAAATATCACGATATCTTCATATACTGATATTCTGTTGACGTATAAATAAGTGGTATCGATCTAATTTACTAATGAAATCTCGTAATATTTCATCATTCTCTTACAAAATCTTACAAGAATTCAAAAACCTTTTGCGATATTTTCATATGCTGATATAATATTGATACTCAAAAATACGGTATTGATCTATTTTACTGACAAAATCTCATGAGAATTCACAAAATATCGTAAGGAATTTTGTAACAGATTGTCAAAATCTTGCAAGATTTTGTGAGTAATATAGATCGATACTGCATTTTTAAATATCAATTTAAATATCAGTATATGAAAATATCACAATATTTCAGTGTATCAATATTTTTCCTCACCCCTATTTTTCAAAGCGTCAGAAACGGATATCAAAGCCGCTGTTTGCAATGACTACTTTTTTTCAGCTTTAATATCAATATTGATATCAGTTATCGGCCACATGAGTTTTAAAATATCAGCATATCGGATATCAGCCAAAATTCCAATATCGTGTATCCTTAACTGTAAGTGGTTTCGTGTGGAATCAGATGTCCATCCTCAGTGTTTAGGCCTCCTGAGGTAGCAAACTAAAAATGTTTGTGGTTGTCTGGGCTCACCAGGAGAGGATGCTTCCACATCATTGTTCACAACACTGCTTTCTTACCCTGCAGCTAAGAGCTTTTATTCGCTGGATCTCATCTGGCAGGCATGACAGTGATGGATGACTTCTTCCACTTTCAGCCTTTTGTAATCATCATAACACCAACATGTCACTGGTTTGGCCTTCATACTGGAAATGAGCAGTAAAGTTGACCTGTATATTTCTACATTGGTCTCCTGCAGCCTCATCTTGCACGTTTCTGTGTGTGCACGTGCGTGCTGGTTTATTTGAACACAGAACAAACTTATCTGGTGTATAAAATCGCCCATACTGCACCTCTTCACTCAGTGAATACTTAAAGGAGAAGAAAGGTCAGCCTTGCCCACTGGCCTTTTGTTGACATCTGCCTGGATCAGTTTAATTCGGTTAAAGCTGAGGAGAAAAGGTTATGCCAGCTGTGATGTCAATACCAGAAGGAAAACAAGAGAGGCAAGTCGACTATGGAGAGGATATGTGACTGCCTCTTCTTCTTGATGTTGGTCTATGATGCATTTGGAAAACTTTTTAAATAATTAAGAAGATTGAGCCCCCGCTCTTTCCTTTGTTTGCTTTTACTTCAATCCTGACATCTGTGCGGCTGCTGTGCACATGAACCGTGTCTAATGGCGAAGAGAGAGTGCCTCACAAAGATGGATGAGAGGGGGACTCTGAAAGGGCACAACAAAGTAAAAAAACAAGAAAGAAAATGAAGAGCAGAACTCATAAGAGATGATATATCTTTGAAACCTGTGTGGCTGTGAAACAATATAATTGATTTCTTTATTCATGTGCATTGTAAGTATTTGCTAAAAAAAACTAAAAATCAATAGAAAAATTAGATAAAAGCCCAAACTTAGAAAAACATTAGCATATCACATACAGAAATGGTTTTAAAGCAGTGTAGGAGTTTCTCTGGAAATTCACAATCAGAACTATCCAATGCAAATTCAGCAAGTCTCCATAATCACTACTATGGATGTCACAATATTGCAGTAGGTAAACTGCCATGAAACTGTCATAGTCTTGTCCTGGTATTAAACAGTCTGTCTCTTGAGACAAAAATAATAGTTTTCAATCCGCTCTATGCATAGCGTAACATTCTAAACTACATAGACCATGATCCTGTGCTGCCAGTTCACTCTTTTGAGCCAATGGGAGCGCACGTAGCCCCCCCACACAGGAAAAAAGGTGAAAGGGGTCAGGTGAACACAGCATGAATACTGTCTGGGGGATTGAAACAGCTGTTATTCTCCACAAGTAGCTAGAACTCTTGTTCTTGAGGCCGCAGGGACAATAGACAAGTTTCACTACAGAAACCATGGGAGCCACCATGTCTGCTAGTTTCTGCCAAGGGCTTCCGGTTACCATGGTTACAGGATATTTTACACTGAGGACATATGCAAATCAACAAGCTTTTTCAGGCTAAATAGCCTATAATTTTTTAAGGAAATGTACTTTCATTTTGCACCCCTCCAAATGCCTCGTGGAGGTATTATTATTTAAAAAGATATAGCTTTTAATAAAAATGTTCCATATTCACCCTTTAAAACCAAAGTTGGTCCGTGTCAGGGCAAGGTTTTGCACATGGTGATGTCCGTGTTTTTAAATGCCTCACGTGTTTTACACATTTTCATATTTTCTCACCACCTCCATTAGCTGTTAATTAAAACTCTATTAAACCTGCAACAGCGGATGCAGAAGTGCATCTGCTCAGCTGATTGTCGACATCACGGTGCACAACATCCCCAATCACATCCACAAGAATAAAGTTCAGGGGCCTCATTTATAAAGCTTGCTTACGCACAAAACAGGGCCTGAAAATGGCGTAAGTAATTTTCCACGCAAAGTTTCAGATTTATAAAAACAAACCTGACAGGAAAATGTGCGCACCTGTACGCAAACTCTGAACCTTGCGCACGAACATTTTGGAGACGGGAAACTGGCTGCACCGCTGGTAAGATGATGAGCTGAAGCCACGATCATGCATTTAACCATCATATCAGACTGGAGACCATCGTAAACCCCCGTCTGTTCCTGGATTGAGCTGTACGATCCATCAGCCTCATTTAAGAGCTACAGTAGGCTGCAGCTTCAATTATATAGGATGACAGTTATTGGTAGGTTACCTGTAACAAGGCGTGGAGGCTGATTGTAATTACTGAGGAAACGGTGACACTCGTACATAATGCTTCACAATGGACGTGCTGCACTGCTGGAAGATCATGGAAAGAAGAGGATAAAGATGGAGAGAGTTTTTAGAAAACCACGAATGATTGGGCCATAATTACTGACTGATGCCGATAGATTCCCCAGAGCAACCTTCCCGAACTGGGGATTCTTAGATCATTTCAGAGGGTCGCCAGACCATTGTAATCGCTGTAAACTAAATACATTTAGAATTTTTAGGGTTGTCAAAATAAACCTGTTAATGCAGGGAGATTAATCTGTGGGAATATAAACGCATTCATTTTCTAATAAATAAATTAGAGCCTAACTCATAATAAAAATTGCAATTTAGCAATATCTTGCAAAAGCTCCTTCTCATATCTTGGTCAGCTAAGTTGTTTTTTTTATTATCATGTTTTCTTACAGTTGTGTACATACGTATATATGATTATTGTTGCACTTCTACTTTTTATATTATTGTTATGTTAGATAGATGTTATATTGTAAAAAAAAAAAAAAAACAGTATTACAAACATTGAATTTCACTTCTGTGATTAATAAAGTATTTTTCATTTCATTTCATTAATAATCCACCAAACCCCCCATTATCCCCCTAATTCATGAAGATTCTGACAGTTTTCCAGCCTCACATGTAGATGCTGCAGGATGATCTGAAATGTCGCACAATAAAAATCTCAGCTGTTGCGGGGGTCAGGAACAACAACGTCTGGTATCTGGGGGGGTCGTAGCTCAGAAAGTTTGGGAACTCCTGGATCTGTGTGTTAAACTGGACTCGACCGACCCGCCAAATCTGTTTAATCCCAGTGCGCAGTTGTTGACCACAACGCGCTCCGGTGTGCAGCGAGCCGTTGTGTTCATTCACCGCTGCAGCAACGTGCTGTCACTTCTGTTTAACTGTGATTCCACTGTGAAGTCCAAATATAACGTTCTTTCAAGCCTCCACCACCAACAAGCACCTCCACTTCGTTCTCCTTGAAACTGCATTTTCTCGTATTCTCAGTCGCCACAATCAAGCTTTAAATGCCTCAGATCAGCTTATTTATATGCAAAAATATCCATGAGGTGCTTTGCATTGACCCTTCATGGTAGAAAGTGGGCGTGTAGGGGGCGGCATATGAGCCAAATTCACCTGCGCAAACTTCCAAGGAGAGTGTGATTTATAAAGGGGAAATTGCTTGGATTTTTGCGTACACACGGTTTTATAAATCTGAATATTTTTCGGCGTAAGCAAACTTTGGGTTTTTGGCGCACATACACTTTTAGTATTGATCCTGCGCACAGTTTTATAAATGAGACCCCTGGACTGTAGAAGTTTAAATAGTCACATTGCATCTGACACACTAACAG
The DNA here is from genome assembly GCA_023101725.1 of Atherinomorus stipes. Classification (NCBI taxonomy): domain Eukaryota; kingdom Metazoa; phylum Chordata; class Actinopteri; order Atheriniformes; family Atherinidae; genus Atherinomorus; species Atherinomorus stipes. The sequence goes on along the minus strand of JALJCO010001517.1, from coordinate 131,690 downwards.
ACGGACTTATTTATGTTTATTTATTGACTACTAAAGACAAGGCAGTTTCTTTGTGCCTGGGTCTTTTACTTATTAAATATGCTGTTTTAATACCTGGTTAAGTTTATATAATATAGAACAGAATTTAAAATAGTATAGAATTTCACTCTTCAGCAAAGGTGTTTCAAGCAGTTCAAATGGTTCTAACCTTGAATATGACAATAAATGTTGTAGCAATGGCTGGTCGAAGCATTTTATACCATCATTGTTGCCGTAAACCTCCCCGCAATATCATGATGATGTTGTACCGTGAGATATGGATATCGTGACACCCTTAATCATTGCAGCTATCACTGCTGCTTTAATCCAAATCAGGATGTTCCCTCTTTTTTACCCAAAATGCAGACATCAACTTTCTCAGTGTTTCTGATAATAAACATGTAGACTTGCAAGAGGGAAGTGTCACATCTGTTGTCCAAAATCTGGAATATAAAAAGCATGACATGACAACACACAAAAATCAATATTTAACAAAATTTCCCTACAGCAGATCATCACCAAAGAACGACTGAAATGAACATGTAAGACAAATCTCCATGACGAAGCCTGGAACATCTCAGTCTGCTGCAAGTGCAGAAACATTCACTGGTTTGTTTCTGCTTTTTGAAGCACAGGTTGGAGCGTTCCTTTGCCAAATGGTGACATACTCTCTCCCAGTGTGTTTTCTTTCTTTTTGTCTTTTTTTTTTTAAGAATGTTAGATTATCAGAACTTGAATCATAAAATTTATATATATATATATATATATATACATATATATATACAGTATATATACATACATATATATACATATCTATTCATCTGCCAGCTGCTGAAGATGAAAAGAGGCTGGATCTTTCAGCAAGACAACCATCCCAAGAACACAGCCAAGGAAACACTCACCTGGTTTCAGAAAAAGAAAATAAAGCTGCTAGAATGGCCCAGACCATCACCCTACCTGAAAGAACTGAAGATCCGAGTTCACAGAAGAGACCCGGAACTTTGAAGATCTGAAGGCAGTTTGTGTGGGAAGAATGGACCAAAGTCACACCTGAGCAACGTATTCCACTGGTTTCTCCATACAGGAGGCATCTGGAGCCTGGAATCACCAGCAAAGGTTTTTGCACTATATATTTCACTAAGCATATTCAACACTTATTCCCTGTGTCATTTCACTATATTACACATAACTTCATTTATGGACATAAATGTTCAGATTTCTTTGTATGTGTGCATTACTTGGGTTGTTGCCGACATCTGGTGAAAATTTCATGTCAATAGCTCAACTAGAAAAATGTTGGCGTGTTTAATACTCCCCCCCCCCCGCTGTAGCAGCTATTTTACTAAGCATGCCATATTCTGCCTTTAATTTTTAAAAAGAAGTAAACCAAGATCAGTTTTGGAAAAAGAACAAAAAAAAAGAAAAAAAAAGGAAACAAAACAAAACAATGAAACTCAAAATGTAAATTCCCTCATCTACTGTCAGACTATAATATATAATATATACATGTGGCCCTTGAAGTTGAAGAGAGTTGTTCCTTTTTTTTTTTCCTTCTCTCAAAAAGCATTTCAAAACACAGCAAGCATTTTAAGGCTGTGATTTGGGGGGGGGGGTCGGAGGAAAATTCAGTTTGATTCACTTTACTTCGGGTTCACTGAGGAAGATAAAAGGGCATGAAATAGGACCTGAAATTTCAACTCCTGGGCTGTCTTGCCTGCTCTGCTGTAATAGATTTGATATTGACCAGGATCACTGTGTTGCTCTGTTACATTTCCCCTTGCCCGTACCTCTTTGCGCTCTGAGTAGTCTAATAAAGCTGAAATGCTATAAAAGTCATTTTCAAAAGAGCACTCCAAACAAAACTGGTTTTGACTATGTGGGAGGTGACCTCTTCCCAGGCGGTGCTAGAGAAATACAGAACTGATCTGGTGGGCTGAAGCCAAAGGTGGCCCGGCAATCTAATTATAAAGCTGCAGCTGTAAAACACAAAAAGTGACATGATGCTAAGTAACTAGAAGACAAATCTATTCACAGCAGCATCTTGGTGAGTCAGCTTCTCAAGCACATTGCAGTTATATATGCTTCTTTCAAGTCTGTACCCTTGATACATGCAGTTTCTCAGAACTTTTTCATTATTTTATGGTCAAAACTCAGCTCAAAGACATGTACAGAATCCGAGACATGTCTTCTGCCTCTTGGTAGACACCTTGTGCACGACAGTCATTTGACTTATTAAGTGGTAATAAACAGTTATACACAAAAAATATTTTTGTTGGTTTTTCTTTTCACTTTGTTAAAGGACCAGAGAAAGACTTCATATTGTCTTGGGTCGGCCTTTAAAGGTGATAGTCAGCATTAGCAACGATACAAAACCGGCTAACTGTTAATTAGCATTAGCAAAAATTTAACTTGTATGGCCAGGAGGAAAGTAGCAACCTCCATGGGGCTTTTGAGCCCCTTTGCTACCTTTAACCTTATCCTGCTTCATTTTTTTTTATTTTTTATTTTTTTTGTCCACTGGAATTTGAGAAATGTAATGCAAGGAAGATCCTATTTCTAAGCATAACAAACGAGCTCGCAACTCCTGAGCTAATGCTAACGGTGCAGAATCCTCTGGTGTAGATGTTGGCATGGTAATCAGATGTAAATATATATTGAACCCATCTAAGTTGATAAAACAATTATGTACTGTGTAATAATAATAATAATAATAATAATGTATACTTTATTAATCCCAATTAGAGTGCCAATTAGGAAATTCATTCTCTGCATTTAACCCATTTCAGGTTGAACCTGAGAGCAATAGCCAATTAAAGCGCCCGGAGAGCAGTTGGTGGGGGTTAAGGACCTTGCTCAGGGGTCAGTAGTGGTTCACCTGTGTGCCGTGTCAGGGACTTGAGTCCAGGTCTGCCCTGCCACGGCCCGTGACATTGCCACTAAGCGACCCACTCCCCCTTAAAAATCCCCCTTATGTGCTGTATATGCTGTAAAAAGATTTCAGAAGAATTAATACTTTCATTCTGCACCCCTCTGCACGTTCTATGGATGTATTACTTTCTGAAAAATGGTTTTGATGAAAAAGTTGTAGCTATCACCTTCAAAAGGTTAAGTTTGAAAATAATTCTGTTTTTTGGATTAAAATGTAGTTTTGACTTTTTATTTTAAAATTCATTGTCAGCGTTGTAAACAGAGCTCAACATTGAATAATGATCAAAATACAGAGTATGGTCAGTAGATACCTAAAACTATGATCCAATCAGAATTTCCACCAGCCAAATTGTTTGAAGAGAAAATAATCCAGATTACAAAAGTTACTGATTTTATTTCATAACACTTTTCTTTAAATTGTTTTTAACTTTTTAGATGAATATACCAGAAAAAACAACAACATTCTCTCAATGCTCTCCTTTCCAACAATACGCAAAGTCATTTTTGTTCTGGACACATTTAAAATGTCTAACTTTAACGAAGCACTGCTGAACCTCGGCTGGTTTTCTCAGCTAGTTGCCCCTAAAATTGGCGAATTCAGCATCTATCTTGCATCCTGTCTCTTCTCTGAACTCTCCCCAGCCAGAAAAAGTCAGCCTCACTTGTTTTTTCTCTTGCTCTTTCCCTCTCTTTTCCTTTCACTCTCCTTATCCAATAATACCCTTTTGAGTTTGAGGTACCATGTTTGAGAAATCAAACATGGTTCACATTCAAAAGAGCCAGAGTGTTGATATTCAGTTATTGGTGTGTGTCGAGGTACATAAGCAAGTCAGCTGTATTGTGATGTTCCAGGCTGAACAAAAGAAGTTGTGAAATGTGGTTTCTCAGCCTCGGGATGCCGTTGGGCAGCAACAGCTCCAGGATCGTACATAACAAATGTCACCGTGCCTTCAAAAAGTTTAGTAGATTTTTTGTAAATAATGACTTATTTTGTCGTCCATTGGTTTGGAATACAGGGAGCAGTGGTGAGCAAACAACACCATGTATGCTAAAGTAAGCATACAGCTGATGTATAACCCTTTGATACTTTATAGAACAGTGTTCATGGGAAATGATGTAATAGCCAGGACAAATAACTGATATGAGTTACCTCAGGGGATCCCCTGCTTAACAAGTGTTTAAACTGAGGTTTTACCCCAATTAAAAGTTTCTGTGGCTGAAAAGCCTCAAATAGAAACGAAAAAGGCCACATTCCATGTTTTCCATGTTTTCCTGACATTTAAACTCTCAGGTTTCACTTTCTGGCCCCGTTTGATTTTGCTGTCTTTGTGCAAAACTACAAGTAGCCTACCTAAAACACTAAAAGATTGTAAAAAAAAAAAAAAAAAAAAAAAAACGAGATTAACCTATTTTCTTATCCCCATTCTGTCTCAAAACACTCACTCACACACACATACAACTTTTTTTCCCCATCTAACTGAGCCCGATTCGAAGAAACAAAGACAAAGCGATCAGTTGAAAAATATGCTCCTTATCTGTCTGCACATCTCTGCTCCTCATGATCAGGCTCACTCAGCAGAACGGGGACACACATAAAATCTGCTGATGCAGCACCTTCCTGCAGCAGTGAGTGGAAGTGTGTGGAGATGTGGACATGTTTAACAGTGCTTTACAACATAACCACAGTGAAATAATCATTAAATGAGGCTTATTTCTCTGATTTACTGCTTTGTTCTCCAGCTTACTGCTAATACACCCCACATTTGGCAGTTTTCACCTCGTACTTGTGCGTGGCACCACAAAATCCCCCCAGTTCTGTGGAACAGAAGATTCTACAGGTTAAAGAAGTTGGCTTATTTGCATGAAATTGTATGAAGTAATGAATTCCATAATGACGCATACATTGCTCCGTACATACATTTTTACAAACTAATTCTTCAGCTGTCAGTCAGGACAAATGAGACGCTGTACGTCAATAAAATATTCATAGTTTTGTCCATAAAACAAGTGTTTCTGCACCATGAGCTCGTAGGATAATGGAAGAGCTGAGAAATAAGTTATTAAGCTGATCTGAGATGATTCCTCAGACATAAATCTCTCTCCTCAAGCAGCCTCGGTTATTATACAGATATTTATTGCTTTTCTCTCTTTATTGATCTGTTTCATTATTTTAACAGCGTGAGGAGCTTCTGTTCGAACATTGTCACGCAAATGGAAGATTTGAACAGAGGGGAATCATTTTCCAGTGGACAGGGATACATTTCATCTTATTCACACACGTATTTCTGTGCGGGGACATTTCCCACCACCTCCTCAGGCCTCGCTGACTGAAGTCTGAGTCGCAGTTGCATCCCTGAAGTCCTGTTTCAGAGCCGTAGTTCAAAAATGACTTGGAACGAGAAGCAGTTCCCATGGGTGAAATCCTGGGGGAAGGAAGGGGGTATGACCCTCCCTTGCATAAAGTTGTCCCCCCTAGAACTCATTGTAAACACAAATATGAATGTTTGAATAACAATATAGTAATGCTCAATTAATAACACAATAGATGCGGCACAAATTATACAAGTAAAAAAAAAATGTCTTTATTGTTGGAAGAACATGACCCTCCTATTCCTCAAAGTGGTTTGGTCCACCTTCTGTTGCCAAGGGTAGAGGCTGCAGGCAACTCTCTGTTATAGAGTGACATTCTCATATGATCATATGATGAGGAAGCCACATCAATGTGGAAAAGCCAGTAATTTACCACCACTTGTTCAAGCAACACAAGTTTGGAACATGAAGGGGACATTGCTCCTGCTTTGTCCAAAATCAGTCAAATTTTTCTTTGATACATCTGCATGCCGTTCAAGTAGATAGCCAAGCTAATCATCGTTAACAAGCTCAAACATGTATGTAGCAGTGACAGGACAAAGGGGAACACAGAAAGATGGGGTCCAAAAAGGAGAAAGAGGAAGAATGACAGAGTGGAGAGAGGGAGGGGGAAAGAGGGGAGAAGATAGGAATCCCAAATTTTTCAGAAATGTCTGCCAGGATATTTGTCAGATATAAGCCTGATTTAAACTTTGTGTGTATTTCTACATTTGAGTTTGAGTCCAGATTTATTATTTTTGCCAACTCATAGTTTTCACCATGACATGGTTATTTTAATTTTGCAGTGGGTGTGTGCTTGTACTGTATATTGGACTACCATATAATATAAAATTATGAGCTTCAATTTCTTGTAAAGCTACTTTGTCAGACTTTAGTGGAAATCAGAGATATTTTGTTTGATATGGTCATAAATGTGCATCATTTCCAAACTCCAGTTGATATACTGTAGCTGGTTGAACATAGAAATATTATGGACTTATACCGAACAATGCTCTAACTATTATTATTGATTTTGATAACAGGGGATTTTGACCCTGGTGGTTCCCATTAAAGATTCTGCTAAATGTCTGCTAGGAAAACTGGTGCAATTAACATGCTGCCGCCAATATCTGAAATCCGCTGTGGGTATAAACATGCCCCCCTGTGTATGATTACATGGACAGCAACAGTGTGATATTGACCTAATTAAGACTCAGGATAACACACTGCCTTGTAACCGGCTTTGTCTGATCATCTTCACACACAACACGATCATATTTGAAGTTTAAAGTAATAATCCAATTAAACCATAGCATGTTGAACACAATCGCGGCAATATTTGCATCATTATGTAGACATGCACATTCCTTAATCACACAATTTCCACAGTATTTGGCATTACACAGAATGTGCCAGCTCCTCTTACAACATGCCTTCTGTTCCAGCTGCTGCTGGAACAGCAGATTGCTGCTGAAAGCAAGAAACACGCTTCATGGTGACGTAAGAACCTGAGATAGGTTGCATGTCTTGTTGGATGCAGATGTGATAAAAACTTTTTATCTGGTTTGGAAAAGAGGACAAATAGTCAAGGGGAACATCATTAATCAGATTATAGTGTTTTTGTATACTGTTATGATCACCACAGGGAAATTAGGGCTCTGCATTTCACCCATCTCTCTAAGTATCAGAGAGCAGTGGGCTGCTACTTAAAGTGCCCAGGGAGCAGTTTGAGGGGGTTAAGGTCCTTGCTCAGGGGCCCACAGTGGTTCACCTGAGTGTCGTGACGCGGACTCGAACCCGGGTTCTCTGTGCCAAAGCCTGTGACATTACCACTACCCACCAAACACAAGACGTCATTTCAACATTGTTTTTTTGGGCTAAATCTGGTCGGTCCGTCATAGCCATACTTAAGGCCAAAAAAAGACGTTAAAAATGGGGCTGAGTTTGGACCGTCTGATTTGGTCCAAATTTAGCCCAAAATTAGTCATTGAAAAGTCGTCAAATAATGTTCAACGTCTTTTCAACGTCTTCAAATAAAAACGTTTTTTCAATGTTTTCAACGGATGGACATGACGTCTTTTCAACGTCTTTTCAACCAAATTTTGCTCGGTGGGTATGCTACCCAATCCCCAAAAAGTTACTTTAAAGTTGCAGCAACTCAGCGCATTTGGCCATGCAGAGGTGGTGACATCACTGACTTTCAAACTGAGCTTCAGAATGAGGAAGAAAGAAGATTTCAGTGACTTTGATTGTGGCATGGTTGTAGGTTCTGCATGGGCTGTAGTTTCTTTCCGAAGCTGCTGATCTCCAGGGATTTTCACACATATCCATCTGGGTTTACAGAGAATGATCTGGAACAGAGAAAATGTCCAGGAGCAGCAGTTGTCTGGAGAAATATGCCCTAGAGGAGAATGGGCAGACTGGTTGGAGATGATAGAAAACAGCAGCAGAAGACCACACCAGGTGCCACTCCTGTCAGCTAAAACCAGGAAACTGAGGCTACATTCACCCAGACTCGCCAACACTGGACAATGGAAGATGGAAAAATATTGTCTGGTTTGATGAGTCTATTTCAGCTCCACATTCAGATGGTAAAACCGGAATTTGGTGCAAATAACATGAAAGCATGGATCCATCCTGCCTTGTACTGTATCAACAATTCAGGCTGATGGTGGTGTAATGGTGTTGAGGATATTTTCTCGGCCCACTTTTACCCTCTTAGTGCCAACATGGCATAATTTACCAGCACAGTCCACCTGAGTATTGTTGCTGACCATGTCCATCCCTTTATGACCACAGTGTAGCGTCATCTGATGCTACTTCCAGCAGGATAATGCACCATGTCACAAAGCTCACATCATCTCCAACTGCTTTCTTATGACAATGCGTTCACTGTACATTACGATCCACAGCCACCTGATCTCAACCTTTTGGATGTGGTGGAACGGGAGGTTCTCATCATGGATGCAACCGACAAATCTGCAGCAACTGTCTGATGCTGTCATGTCAATGTGGAGCAAAATCCCTGAGGAATGTTTCCAACACCTTGTTGAATCTATGACACCAAGAATGAACCCATTTATGCCAAATTCCTTTCAGAGTTGTAAGGCATATAATTTGATCAGGTCAGTACCTCTGAATCATGTCATGTAGTTATTCATTTATTTTTTCCATTTTGGACTTTGTTTTGAAGAAAATAACAGTTTTGTGAGCAGCAACAATTACTGCCAGTGGTCACACAGCTTGTTACTAGGTCAAATATAACCTAACAACTACAATAATATAATAATATAGAATTAATTATAATGACATAGAAATTATGAATATGAATATAGATAATGATAGTCATATACTGTAGTGATTTAAAAATGATTATATAGTCATAATAAATTATAACAAAAAGGTGGAGCAGATGTGGAGGTATAAAACAAACAAAAATGTTAAATTGTACATGGATACCAATGCATATTATCATCCCAGGAAGGACAGAACTTGGCCACCCCTGATGTATGGTAATATAGCAAATCCTGCAGACAAGGTTCCCTTCTCCAACACACCTGAATCAAATGAATGGCTCGTTACCAGGCCTCTGCAGAGCTGAATGACATGCACATGAGGTAATTCAGCCATTTGATTCAGGTGTATTGGAGAAAGTATGCTCTAGTTTCAGGATAGTAGCTCTTGAGGACTGGATATGTGTAGCCCTGCTATAGACACACGCTTTGAATACCTGTTAATTCATTTAGCTAGGAAGAGTATTCTGAGAGGGCTAAATGAGCCATCGAACATCATTCTACAATTTGAAATAAGTAAATTATGACCAATCTTGCACACTCGATATACCCCTAGAAACAAAATTAAAATGTCAGTAAAGTTTGAATCAGGCTTATATCTGACTGATGCTCAGTTTTGTTGCCACTCACAGAAATAAGCCTGTGAACAAAAAATATTTATCCCAGGTATAATTTTTGGGGGCAGAGTTACTCCAGAGACTTGAATAATTAAATAATAATAAATATGTTTGTGGGTAAAAACCTAAGAAATGTTTAAAAAGTTAGCTTTTTCCAGAAGGGGTTTTGCATTCGCCATGTCTTCCACCGGAAGAAGCAGATAGCAAATGATGTCATGTGACAGTGAGCACTTTGAAATATAAATATATATACCAAATATAAAATATAAACTAAAATTGTTGTGTAAGTTGTTTACTAGCATGTTAAGTGGAAAAACTTGCATTAGTACCATGAGATTTTTTTATTGTGAGTAGACAATGACAGTGACACACTTCAGCAATTGTTGCCAGTGGGGCAAAATGGGTTAAAGGCACTATAGAAGTTGTTTTCAGCATTTCAGGAAGCAGAGACTGTTCACGAGTTTTTGAATAATGTGCATGCGCAAGACCAACCTGCTAAATTCACAGCTCCCTCCCCCAGCCACAGAATGACGTTCACTCCGGTGTTTAGCAGACAGCAGGTACAGATTCTCCCATCATGTCACATCAAGTAAAACAGATGTCGTCTGAATGTTGCTAACTGTTATTACTCTTACTACGGCAGTAAGGGTAATTGACGGGCCAATAGACAAATGAAAAATGTCAGGAATGCAGAGAAGATTGGCAGATGTTTTTTCAGCCTCATTAATTTCACAGCTGATGTATGATAATATTTATATATTTAAAGTTTTTAATTAATCATAGCGTATGGGGTAGTAAACCTAATTTCATTGAATATTGCAAAAAACGTTGAAAGAAACATCTTCTATAAGGCAGTTCTGAAGGTAAAAGAGGGTCCAACCCACAGGCTGGACCTAATAAATTGGCCTGTGAGGATGGATGGATGGATGGATGGATGGATGGATGGATGGATGGATGGATGGATAGATAGATAGATAGATGTGTGTGTAAGGATAGCAGTAACCTAGCAGCTTGGTGAAGATACATAATGCATTTTCAATCATTGGCTATGAGGATGGAAAACACAGCTTCCTCCCAACTTTAAGTGTCTGTGTAAGCCCTGGCACCAAGGACAGGCTTAAGAAATGAGCTGACATCAGCTAGAAATAAGTTAAAGCAATGCAGCAGTCATTTGCTAGCAATGTCTGCACCCTTGTGTTTGTCCCTGCAAAGTAAACCATTCATAAACTAATATTCACACCCTAAAAAAAGAGTGTTGATCCCACACTGTATGAATAAGGTATCAAAGTCTGCTGCTGCTGTGGTTCATACCTCCACCAGTCACAGCTACACACGTAGAAACTGCCTGAATGAGTCTTCTGAGTGAGGTACAAAAGGAGCTTCATGTTTGGCTATTCCTGGCTGCACAGCTGGAGAGCACTTTCAAGGCATAGCAAGTCATTTATTTGAACGTCTTATAGATATATGACTGCGAGCCCACTCTGATACCCTGCTGTGCAGGAAGAAGGAAGAGGCGGTCTTCTCTCCCACTTTAATAAAATATGGTATTCAAATAAAAAAATGCACAGCTGGATGTACACACAAGAGAAAGTGTGACTGCTACCTAAGGGCCCATTGATCTTAGTGCGGCCTGTTGACAGGCAGCTGTGTTTCCTCATTTCCCAAATAGCCTGGGACCATTGAGGAGTAAATAACAAAAGCTGCTCGACGCATGAAAAATAAGCCAATGTGTTCACACTCTGCCTCCTTCATGTACTCCCCCATCTCTGTGGTTTTTGTTTTGCACTTAGCTGGTAACTTTTTTGTAATTGCAGTCTAAATTTTGCCACATTTACTCTCTTTAATTATATAGTTTTTTTAAAATGACAAACATAGTTGTAAAAAAAATAGCATTGATAGCGTTTGTTGAATATCTGAATTCTTGCTAGTTGGACACAAAAGGATCATTTCTAGCAAATATGGTGTAGACTGTCCGACCGTCCGCCAAATATGGCTCGTGTTCAATTTTGTTATTGAAGTCTGTCCGATCCAATCTGTGATTGTTCGGCTCAAACTTTATCATATCCTCTCCTATATTTTGTACGTCATGCCACAACACAGAGGAACTGTGGGCATAGTTGCCATGTGCCTACGTTTTTGTGACATGATCGAAAACTTGAAGAGTTGTAGTCATGTCTGCTGTGTAGAATTACTTTATGCTAATAGAGGAGAATAATAAAACAGCTGAGTGCCACAGCAGTTATGCATAACTTCGAGCCATCCCTACTGTAACATCATAACGTCATGGTGATAGGCCCTGGTGCAAATATTTTTTGTGCCCCCAGCCTGGACACATACGTGCACAGCCACCTGAGAGAACGGCTGTGTCACCATTAGTGATGTGGGCATTGTTTTTTTTTCCAACCAGAGGGTCCTGCATACTGTATATAAAATAATATTGCCTGCTCCAATCAGCCAATTTCCACAACCTGCCATGATTAAATATGCGCTAAATATGCAAGTGAGGGTTGATTATATTTGGTGTGAATATTGTGCTTGAGAACAGAGTGGAACTAGAAAGTGGCAACAACATATTTAAATCCTTAGTGCACACAAGATTTAGCAGCTTGGTCTTCTTTCATCTTGAGTAGCCTATGTAGTTTCCTCCCAACCAGAACCAGCACTTGTTCTTCCATCTTCGCACTGCATTGATTAGTTGTGGTGGCTGATGTTGCTTGTTGCTTTCCTGACGTAAGATTGCAGATTACGTGCATTCACCATGTGTTTATTGACCCATCCCACAATTGCAGTGAAAATTTCTTCTCCAGGGAAAAGAAACAAAAAGTGAAAACTTCTTGCCTTGATCCAATCCATTTGCCACAAGTGGTACGCAGGTTCGGGTTGCATACCCAAGCCAATGATTCTGTCTGGGCTCGCGCATCGAGTCATCAGGCTAGTGCTACAGTATTTCTTTCACAATGGGCTATATGTAAAACTCCACTCCTTCCTGAACTTAAGCCGGCTCTGTTGTTTCCTGTCTTGTCATTACTGGACAAATTTATTAATCAAGGTGTGCCTGACCTCAGTAACCATAACGACAATGGCCAGCACACCTGGATTAATCAGTTTGTCCAGTAATGAAAGACAGAAAACAAAGGAGCTGGTTTTAGTTCAGGAAGTAGTGGAGTTGTGCAGATAGCCCATTACAGGGGCCTGTGGCAATTGACCTAAGTCCCGCCCTCAAATGTGATATGCACTCTGATTGGCTCATCACATTGGCTCATTGCTCACCTGCCATGACTCACATATGAGCTTAAGTGACATCTCATTCCTAGGGTTCAATATGACGTTGGTCCACCCTTTGCAGATAGAACAGCTTCAACTCTTCTGGGAAGGCTGTCCACGAGGTTTAGGAGTGTGTTGATGGGAATTTTTGAGAAGCAAATATGTGAGGTCACAAACTGATGTTGGACGAGAAAGCCTGGCTCTCAGTCTCTAATTCATTCCAAAGGTGTTCTATCCGGTTGAGGTCAGGACTCTGTGAAGGCCAGTCAAGTTCATCCACACCAGACTCTGCATCCAGGTCTTTATGGACCTGCTTTGTGCTCTGGTGCACAGTCATGTTGGAAGAGGAAGGGGCCAGCTCCAAACTGGTCCCACAAAGTTGGGAGCATGGAATTGTCTAGAATGTCTTGGTATGCTGAAGCATTTAGAGTTCCTTTCACTGGAACTAAGGGGCCAAGCCCTGCTCCTGAAAAACAACCCCACACCATAATCCCCCCTCCACCAAACTTTACACTTGACACAATGCAGTCAGACAAGTACCGATGTCCTGGCAACCGCCAAACCCAGGCTCCTCCATCAGAAGCGCGATTCGTCACTCCAGAGAACGCTCCACTGCTCTAGAGTCCAGTGGTGGCGTGCTTTACACCACTGCATCCCACGCTTTACAGTACATTGTACTTGGTGATGTATGGATGGATGCAGCTGCTCGACCATGGAAACTCATTCCATGAAACTCTCTGCGCACTGTTATCGAGCTGATCTGAAGGCCACATGAAGTTTGGAGGTCTGTAGTGATTGACTGCGGAAAGATGGCAACTTCCTCGCACTATGCGCTTCAGTATCCGCTGATCCCACTCTGTCAGTTTACGTGGCCTACCACTTTGTGCCTGAGTTGCTGTCGTTCTCAAACAAACACTTCCCTTTCCTTATAATACAGGTGACAGTTTACTGTGGAATATTTAGAAATGAGGAAATTTCATGACTAGATTTGTTGCGCAGGTGGCATCCTATCACAGTTCCACGCTGAAATTTACTGAGCTCCTGAGAGCTTCTATTCTTTAACAAATGTTTATAAAAACAGTCTGCATGCCTAGCTGTTTCATTTTACTGTATACACCTGTGGCCATGGAAGTGATTGGAACACCTGATTCCCATAGTTTCGATGGGTGAGCTAATACTTTTGGCAATGTAGTGTAGTTTTAATAATACTAATAATATTTTCTTTGTATTGCGCTTTTCATAAAACTCAAAGCTGCTGTAGATGTCAAAAGATAAAAGAACAGTTAAAATATAGAAGAACAGTTAAAAACAAGATAAAGAACAACACTTGGAAATTCTCTGCATGGATGACCATTCTAAAGTATTAAGCAACATCAGATGTATTTGGGAAATTTTTTAGATTTGTGCTTTTAAGATAAATATTGGTAAAGCAGAGTGCATATAAATGCACCTCAGACACAAGGTACCCTGAAAAGTTGGGTGGTAGTGTGTTTTGTTACCCTTCCCTAAACCTGACAGACAGCTTATTTTTCCTTCTCTTATGGGCCACTGACAATGTCTTTGGTTGCACCGTTGTTATTTTCCCTACTGCTTCCAGCAGTGCCAATTATGATTTATGTACTGTACACAGCGTAGTAAACCCTAGCCTACCAGTTTGCATCATGAAACTGGATCAGGAATCTGCTCAGTGCAAACTCTTATTTAATAATGGTTGAGTCAAATGTTCCATTTGTTTAATTAGAAAAAAAATATCTGTAATATGCGCAGACAAATATGTTTGGCAGGCAATTATTGCTATCTTGATTACAGCCAGTGGCAAAGTTTTGTTTCAGTGACCCAAGACGAAGTCATAAAGAGAAGGGTTGAGCACATGTAAATGATTTGTGAAATGCCAGAAGATAAATAGAAAATGAAGGACAAGCTCCAGTGGTGACATTTTAGACGATTCGGATAACGTTAATTTTATTTGCACCAGCAAGAATACACAATTTCTCACGTTGAAATGTGCTCTAAGAGAGCAGGTGGGAAAATAGCCCATCTGTTTGTGTGTGTGAGACTCCTGCAGAGCTCCCTCCACGTTTTTAATCACCCCACAGAGCCAAATGCTGCTAACTGCTTCGTATCTTTTTGGCACAGGCTACAAAGTCACAGCAACTGCTTCATCATACGGATGGCACAGAGGATAAATGGAAAAGGTTCTGAGGGTTTGGTTTTGATGCCACTCATTAATGCAAAGTGCCCATTTTTTGGGGAAGTGACAGTGGGTAAATTTGCTTTGATGCGCATGTTTTCAAAGTGAATGGCAGCATAAAAGCACATCTCTCAGTTAAAGAGGTTATAACACAGAAGGAACAAATGTTTACACAGTTTCATCTCTCCTCTGTCACAGTTTTTAAGAGAATATTTCATTCTACCACCTGTTTTTACCAAATTCAGCTATAAGGAAGCTAACCTAAACAAACTTCACTCTCACAAAAATGTAAATTTAGAAGGAATCATGCTTATTTTTGGTTTAACATAAGCTGTAAATGGGTTGTAATCTGAGTTTACCCATGTCTGGTTAGTAAGAAACCAAGAGAAAAAATCTGATTAATTTTTATCCCATAGCATCAATTCATGACAATTTCATCTCAAGGCACTTTTAAAGACACAGTCCAGTTTTATCCAATTAAAACAAATTGATTGTATGATCAGGATTAGTGCAATTTATCATAAATGTGTCTGTAAAGTTTTAGGTCCTGAGGATTGCGGCTGCTAAACAGGCGAAATAGTACTCACAATCCATTCAGTGTGGTTGCCATGTGGTTGACAATTTTTGCACCTACAGTATATTTAGCACATCTGAAAAGCAGGTATTAATGAGCACAGCATTACCAGCTGAATTTTATAAATGAGTGGCAACAAGCCAATGCAGCAGGCCTGCAAACATGCAGCATTGAGTCAAAATCTGAGGGCAACACTTCAGTTTTCCTAAATTAAATTATAATAATCAACACAGCAAACCTCATTATTCAGCATGGGTTTACTTTAGACAAACAAATCAGAACATTTGCAGCCACTGCAGCTTAATGGTAATTAAAGCTGACATGAATTTTGTCTTTTTATCTTATCTTTTTGCCAACATCACAATTTTCTACTTAGATCATGTCAGTGTGCTCCTCGTCTCCAGCCCTGGCTGCTGCACTCTTGAGCTGCTGGTATTGTGTCACAGAGCACTTCATGCGTAGTAGATGTCAGACCATCTTCAAGGTTGCAGCAGACTTGATTCATTTGTTTCAACAGCAACTCCTTATCCATGTCCTCATGAACTGCAAATGATAAATACCGTACACAGAGTGTGCAATCTATTCGCGCCGCATGCAAATTAGTGCTCTTTATCTGGAATCTTAGTAAATTAGGGCCTTAGTCTTTTAAATCCAGACTAAAAACACACCATTAGTTTAATTTTCTTTTATTTATTTTCTCCCTTAAGTAATTTTGTGTTTTTAGTCACTATCTTTTAATCTGCTTTTATCAATTATGGACTTTGATATTTGGAATGTTTTAGATGTTTTGCAGCTTTACTATTGTTTATTCATTTACTTTCTTATTTCCTGTACTGAGTATTACTTTCATTTATTGGTGATGTTTTTATTTGTCTGAGGTCATTTTTATGTCCCTAGTTTTTCCTCACAGTAGCACTTCCTCTGTTTTATATATGGGTGGGTTGGGCTGACTTGTTGGCATACCAACCTCTTTGCTTTCTTTTGTATTTGTACAGCACTTTGAGCTGCTCAACGTGTGAAAATTACTATATGAATAAAGATTAGTTGATGTATGCCGGGGGTCGGCCCTGCCTTCGACTGGCGACCTCTCCAGGATGTACCCGGCCTCCCGCCTGATAACTGCTGGGAAAAGCTCCGGCTTTCCTTCCACCCTGAATTGGAATAAATAACATAGAAAGAAATAAATGAACAATATAAAGCAGGGTTACTCAGTTTGGTCCTACGAGGGTCACAATCCAGCAGGTTTTCCATCTCTCCCTGCTCTAACACACCTAATTAAAATGAAATAGATCCAATAGCCAATTAAGCTTTGTACAAAGCAATGTCTGATTGGGTACCTGATAAGAAAGAAAGAGGGACACACAAATGAATAACAGTAGTAATGTCTCATGTATATTATTTATATGGAAAACTAGAAAAACATTTAAGAGAGTGCAGACCTCCACCAAGCAGCTTGACTCCCTTATTTTTGTGTGTTCTGGATCATAGTATCCAGAATTTTCTCTGGATCTGGATCAACTTTCGAAACATTATAGAACTCATTGAGATCCTTTCTTGTAATTTTTTTACCAAATACTTGGGCCATTTGTATAGAGTTATATGGAGCAATTCCAAAAATGTGGCCTATTAGGGTGATCTTCATGTAAGACTGTTTAGGTGTTGGTAAGGAGGTTTGATGTTCACCATGGGGTGTTGGTCAGAACACACAGGACTCGCTTGTACAGTTAACTGTCTTTACTGGTCACTCTTAATCACAACAGCACAGTAACGCAACAAACGACAGGCTTACAGGTGAGGAATTTCAGGGCTAGTTAAGGTGAATGCCTGGATGGAAGTGGGTGTAGTCTATAAACACAGAAATACAAAGCCACGAGGAATATTCGTTTAGCAAAGAAACACACTGAAGGTATTAATTATGCCAAATAAATCCCTTACAGTTCAGACGAAACATGCATATGTGTTCAAAGCTAACAGTTACAGTAACTGGCATATAACAGGTCAGCTAGCTTAATAGCATAGGCACATGGTGAATGGAGGAACACTTAAGAATAAGCAAATCAGCTAAATAACATTAAAGGCTAAATAAACATCCTGTTCAGGCAGAAATACAACTGGTTACTTATAGTTCTTCCCAGACATACACAGTTCACCATATTTAACTGGCTAGAAGTCTGTCCAACAGTCTTCTCTCCTCGTGCTCACTGCTGCTCATAAGTTTTATTTCTGCGTCCTGACATCATGTGCTCAGTCCTGCGCTGCACACTTCTGCCACAAGGGGGCACTCACACCTCATCAACAGCTTTTCAAACATGGCCGATCTCACAATGATAAAGAATCCTTCAAAACATTCCTGGATCCAGAAGGTGATCCAGATCACCACCAAAATTTAATGGGTTCGTCCTTGGGCTGAGACACACGGCTGGTGAAAATTTCAGGTCAATCCGTCCAGTACTTTTTCCGTAAAGTTGCTGACAGACGGACGGACGGACATATCAACGCTACCGAAAACATTACCTCTTTTGCCGAGGTTATAATGCCTCATATTATTTACATGGAAAATAAAGAGTAAAGACAGAAAAATGGAAATAATTACAAAAAAATAATAATCAGAAAATAGTTTTTCTGCATCACTCAGATAGGATGTGCTAATTTTTGCAATATTATGTAGACGATCATCTAAACTTGTTTTATATGCAAGTACCGGAAACCAAAGAAACACCATCCAGAACAGTTCTGCTGCTAGACAGTGTCTTCCTGAGACACAAGGGTCCAAAGACATAATATCCAAGGATGAGCTGTACATTTAAGAAAGAAAGAGTATTTATACAGAATACTGAGCACCCGCAGCTAGAGGCTGATTAGGAACATTGATTTTTCAGGACCTAAATTAACCTGCATGCAGAAAGCTAATATTTCTTGCAGAATGAGCTTAAACTAATTAGGAACAACTGACCTGCATGTGTAAGTCACCATCGCTCGAGACGGTGTTGGGAATTTCAGAGGGCAGCTTGTGATGTGGCTGAACAGAGCAGCTGGTGCTCACTAATTCTTCGTCTAAAAAAACTGCTTAGTTGTACTTTTAGCAGTATTCTTATTTGTATATTGTAATTATTATCATTATTATTATCCATTCCATATTGCAGAGCAGGCAGGAGTGCTGGTGTGATGTATTGTTCGTTTAATGAAGGAACAAAAGGGACTGACTAAAAACATTTTACACATCTATGCATATGATTTACTTTGTGAATAATAAGTGGTTGTAGTACATTCATGATTAATTTTTTCCTTGTCAAAATGACTGACGCTGTGACCTTGTTCTGTTTGTTTGATTGATTTTCCACTGAAGAAAGAAATTATGTACAAAAATGTTCTATCAGTTGTTTTCTTGCATTTTAGTCTGATTTTTTTTACTCTTTTTTTCTTTTGTGTGTGTGTGTTTATAGTTTCAGTAAGCAGTGACAGGAGCACAATCCATAGTTGTATTTTCTTTGTTGCAGGTTTCAAATGACCCAAAAAATGAATTCCTTTTCACAAAGGGGATTAGCAGAAGTTTTTAGGCTTAAAATACTAATCTCAGGAAAAGAATGGATGATGGTCTGAAGGGTTTTAGTCCTGCTATGAAAAACATACATGATTATTTTGACATTTTTTTCCCATTGGTTTCCTCAAAAGGACAGAAAAAAGAAAAAAGTGTCTGATTTTGAGAAGTTTTTTTAGTCAGTAAGTAAAGGTAAAACAAAAGCAGGAAGAAACTCCGCCATCAGACACACAAGTAGCTCAAACTTCCTTTAGAATCCTTTAAACCAGCTCTTGACAGTCCAAAGATGTCCTCCTCATGCAGGATCTCCGCTTGCCTGTTAAATAGTTCAGCACAACTTCTCTGACAGCTCTGACAGGCGATCTCATTACAGGTGACATCTCCTGAATGTGTGGATGAAGCAGCTCACTCACAGGCAGAATATTCTCTTGTTTTTCTGCAACAGCCACCACTTTAATCTCAAAGTTGTCCTTCCAGCTAAAAGGTCCAGCTGGGTCTCAAATCAAAGGCTGCTGCTGGTTCTGTGTTGGGCAAAATGCCGCTCGGACATTTCCATTTCCAGAATTGTGGAAAGGAAAGTCAAGTTAAACGGGTTTTAACGGATGCACATTCAGATGTACTTTATTAACCCTGCAGGGGAAACGGTTTCATTAGTGTTCTGTTATAGTTATAGAAATATTATTAATAATAATAATAATGTCAATAATAAAAATTAAATCGTACAAAATGATATCGAAATAATGATCAATAGAAGCAAAGAGGTGTCAAGCAACAAAGTAAAAGTACTTCGTTACCTTACTTAGGTTTAAATTTGGGGTATTTATACTTTGGTATCATTTTTTTTTCAGATGGTTTTTTACTTTTACTCCTTACATTTTTAAGCAATTATCAGTGCTTACTCCTCCTTACTTTATTTTAAAGGCCTTGTTACTCCCGTTTAATTTCCACTTGTTGATGCTCAAAAAATCAGTACAGGAAAAACAGACTTTAATATCTATGCACCATCCAGATAAATTGGATGGTGACTTTGGTTGCTGTTGGATGAAAATTACAAACGTATACCATTCTGACACCCTATTGGTTTGTGATCCATCGCACCCCTGGGCGAAACCTGCAAAGACATTGGAGACTTGCGGCAGGGGCAGTGGGACAATTCCCAGTGGCCTGCTGGTCAAAATATACTGATAATAGAATTTTAAAACAGAGGTCATGGTGCTCTTCGCTGGTGTAGTGATTGGCCTGCCTGGCACTGTCTTATGCCCCCAGACAAACGACAACAATAAAGTTTTCACTTTTTGAATTACCAACACAAACAAAACACACAAAGGTGGAGCAGCTGAAGGAAGGAGCAATGTAGAGCAGAGAGGGACTATTTAAAAAAAATAAAGTGGTACGCCAGGACGAGGCTGCAAATGTCAGAAACTTTCTGACATTTTCTGAGCCCCCAGGAGCAGCAACATCACACGAGTTAACCAGCCAATAAATCAGCGATACACGAGAGGTGTTGCTGTGTTACAAGCTGCAGACATCTTAACATGACATGATCCAACCCAGTCTCACTTCAAAACATGAGTCCTACATTTGTCCACAGTGTAAAACGCACCTATTTCAAAATTTGGCTTCTGACATTATAGAATGACAACGTCTGATTGTCCCATTCATTTCTACGGGCATACTTTAGGTCATGTGACTGCTGAGTTTCTCCCCCCAAAATATGGCGGATATCCCTTGTGTTTTGCATGGAAATTGTTATACTTTAAAGGCGTTATAGAAGATGTTTCTTTCAACAATTGCAATATTCAGTAAAATTGGGTTCACTACTCCATACGCTATGGTTAATTAAAAGCTTTAAATATAAATATTATTATACATCAGCTGTGAAAGTAATGGGGCTGAAAAAACATCCGCCAATCATCTCTGTATTCCTTAACTTTTCCATTTGTCTACTGGCTCATCAATCACTTTTACTACCATAGTAAGAACAGGTAAAAGGTGAGACTGATCAGTGAGAGTGATTGATTGGTGAGAGTAATGCTGTGACCCGGAAGCTGCGTGCACTCGTCTGACGTTTACAGCAGGTAGCTAACATCATTCTGCTTGCAGTTAGCGACATTCGGACAACAACATTCATCTTACTTGTGTTTGTGACATGATGGAGAATCTGTACCTGCAGTCTGCTAAACACCGGAGTGGCTCGTGCACGTTATTCTGTAGCCGGAGGAGGGAGCGGTGATTCTAGCAGGTTGGTCTTGCGCATGCGCATTATTCAAAAACTCGCTAACAGTCTCTGCTTTCTGAAATGCCGAAACATCTTCTATAGCGCCTTTAATATAGATAGTGACTTTAGCATTGTTTTGATAACTTTTCAAGTGACAAATATATACTATATTTTCGTTTCGACGTACATTCTGTCCGGTCTCTCAACAAAATTGTAGGAATACTACGTTTTTCTCCCCTTTTCATTACAGTGGTCGCTACACTTTTAACAATATACTGGAATAAGCCGGTGTTTTTGTAATCAGGCCTACTGTAAACACAACTCGATCTCACAGAAGTACATGAAATACACCAGTTATTATGATGTTTCCACACTTGTTTCTGGTCCAGGCACGTAGGGAAATTAAACCACTATTTAGTCAATGGTGGAGCCAGTTTGTGGCAACTGTACAACTTTCCCGTTTCTGGGACAAAAAAATAAAAGCTCAAGTTACGTTTTCTAATGCAGAAATAATCTTTTTTTTTCTTTTTTTTTTTTTTTTTATTATCTCCATCATAATTTCGCCAGTCAAACTCGGCAGTAACGTGACCAAAGGTATGCCCATAGAAATGAATGGGAAAATCAAACGTCATTCTACAGTTTCATTGGCCAAATTGTGAAATATACGTTTTGCGTTGGGGACAAATGTAGGACTCTCACATTTTGGAGTGAGACTAGGTTGGATGATCACTAGTTGAGATCGTAACGGTTAAGTTTATTTTGTCACTTCATATTTTCTGCCAAACTATGATAACTTGTACTCAGGGTAAAGGATGTCAGTCTGTGCTTGTCTGAGTACTGACTGCTCATGGATGGATTGGAGGGAGAGGTTATCTTCATGGCAGTCTGTACTGGACAGAAATTCCTTGGCTGTTCCTCCAATCCTACAAATGTTTGATGATGATCAACTGACATTGCAACCAAATATTCAGAGGATCCACAAAGGAATTAAGATTTGCCACCTTATTATGTCTGGCAAATCTTAATGTGAATCTATCAATCAGAATGATGAATGTGATCTTCCTGTTGGAGGAAGGTCACAAGTTCCTCATTAAAACTCGATGACACCCAGCTGGAGTCTCTTTCTTCACACTGGTCCAAACTTTTGCTAAATGTCCGTGTGATTTGGAGCATTAGCATGCTGAGATTGAATCGGTTTGTCAGGTTTGTCCACTCAAGACTTTACTCAGTGAGCCTCGCTTCGCTCCACTTCACTGCTGGCAACGTTGCATCATTAAGATATCCTTCCTGCTCCGTTTATCAGCTTGGATTGAAAGAGCTGCCACAGTGGGAAAAAAAGATCAATATGAATCTGTCGGCTGGCAAAGATGAATCAGAAAGCAAACCAGTTTGGAAATTTACCTTTAAATTCTGAATTATCTCATAATAACATTACTGAGAAACGAAACGAGGCCTTACGTGTTACATTAGACACGTCTTCATACATATTAATGTTGGAATTGTTTATTTTACTTTCATGTAAACTGAAAATGTATTTTAGTAAGAATAAAAATCCCAGAAAGAAGACAAACAGCATGTTCTTTAAAAACAAGCACTGACAGAGAACATGCTGCTAGAAAGCGGCAAACATCAAAGCCCTGCATAAGCTCCACAATCTTATTAACTGAGAGAAAATCCTGAAAAAGTAAAATCACATTTAATGGAAAGCTGGGATGAAGCAATAGTTGAAGAGGGGAAATCTCCAATTTTACATTTCTGGAAGTGATTTGTTTCTTTGTAGACCCTTTACAGATTTGCTTAAAGTATGAACAGCTGAGCAAATGCAAATAGAGTAACTAACTAAAGTTCCTCAAGTGTTAGCTGATCACATAAGCTGTGGCTTACAGGTGCTACATGCTGGATTTTGACATAAAAAAAGGGATTTGAGAAAAATGAGATGTAACCAAGTTAGAGAGTGAGGGCTGCTGTTGAAAGATGAGTGCTGAACCCCCCCATCAACTCTGCAAGCATCACCAGATTTTTAATAAAACACATTCATGGGTGCAGCCAGCTGAGACTATGAAGCTCATCCACCACTCAGACCAGGAGGCATTGTGTGATGCTCCCACAGACAGATGAGCACTCCTTTCAAACCCCAACAATGCGCGGCCCTTCAGAGCAGACTTCACACATTGTTTGAATACTGATGGGCTGGAAGTTATCTAAAGTAGGGGCTGATTCTGGGCAACAGCCAGTTTGATGATAAAGTGGATAAAACATCAGAAAAAATAAATGGCAACAACACAGATTTTAAAAAGGTAAGGGAGAAAGATTACAAGTTCCCAACAGCTGCACCGGACCGTCAGGACCGTCGACTCCGACATGAAACAAAACTTCAGCCTTTTCCGCAGCAGAGCAAAGCTAAAGCACCAGCAGCAGCACGAGCACAAGAACTGCCCACAGTTTACATTGTTCCACATACAGTATTCCGCACACTCCCTGTAACACGGAGAAATGTGTGAATTGTAAAACGCAAAATGCAGCGATAAGTCTTTTGCACTTCCAAAGCAGAACCAGTCGGGATACAGAGTGCCACAAGTAATGTAAACAGCTCTGTGTATCTGACATAACTGAAGAGTTCTTTCAGCTTAATGCAGTTCAGTGAGGATTAATGCAGTTTAAGTTGAGCGATCATTGATAATCATTTTCTTTTGTGGGTGGCAAACGAGGCAGTAAAGTAGTATCAGTGGCTCTCAAGCCGAGTGTCTGGTTCCAAAGACAATTTCTGGGGGGTTGCCAGATCACTGGAAATAAAAGAAAAAAAAATCATAAAAAGATAGTTTCTTTTTATTGAATAAATCCTGGATTTTGAGTGATAAGTCTGCGAAATTAGCACTCTAAAATTTAAATTCACTGATGTATTCACAAAGTTGTTAGTCCAAATTTG
The DNA here is from genome assembly GCA_023101725.1 of Atherinomorus stipes. Lineage (NCBI taxonomy): Eukaryota > Metazoa > Chordata > Actinopteri > Atheriniformes > Atherinidae > Atherinomorus > Atherinomorus stipes. The sequence goes on along the minus strand of JALJCO010001517.1, from coordinate 107,774 downwards.
GCATGATCTCAGTGATAGAATCTGGTTTTCGGTGTGTAGGTTTGTTACACGACAAACCAAATTACGCTGTCTGGCCAAAATAAATTTAAAAAAAATCGCCACCTCAATTTAACTAAGCAAACAGGTAGGAGCCTCCAATTGGATAATTACTGCATGGGCAATTATCTTTCAGCTGGCAACAAGTTATTTTACCCCAACTGGTGCAATGAGTTGCTTCTCATTTACTAAACAACCGTGGTCGTGGAAAAGATGTTAGTCTGTTTAAGAAGGGTCATTGGGATGCATCAAGCAGAGAAAATATCTAAGGAGATTGCAGAAACTAAGAACTGTCCAACGCTTTATTAAAAACTGGAAGGATATTGGGGACCCATCATCTTTGAGGAAGTAATGTGGGCAGAAAGGCAGATAAAGTGATGCAGCATTATGCCTAGTGCCTACTGTACAAGCCTGTGGGGGCAGTGTTATGATCTGGGGCTGCTGCAGTTGCTCAGGTCCAGGTTCAGCAACAGTATGTGCTTAAAGAATGAGGTCAGCTGATACCTGAATATACTGAATGACCAGGTTATTCCATCCATGGGTTTTTCATCCCTGTTGGCACGAGCATAGACTGAGTTCAGGGACTGTGAGACATCATTTTCACACATGAGTTGGCCACCACAGAGTCCAGACCTGAACCCCATTGAGAACTTCTTTTTGGCCAGGCAGTGTATAACCACTTATTGAGTTATTGATAAAGGTTCTGGTATTTTTCAAGCCTCATATTGGGTGTTAAGTTATTATGGCTGCTAATTTAAAATCTGAATTATCTCAATGAGAAATGTTTATTTTTGGCATATGAATGCTGTTACAGCTGTTAACGTACTGTAATAACACCAAAAACCACTTTATATTTAAATTTTCTCAAAGATTCTGATAGTTTCAAGTCTTACATTTAGACAAAGGCTGCAGAGTGGGTGGGTGGCTGGATGGGGTGTCTGAAACACCAAAGAGTGTTATGTTGGGGTTTGTGGATCAAAAAGTTTGAGAACCACAGTCCTGAATGGCTGGACAGGCTACTGCATGTGGCTTTGATAAGCAGAAAAGTTGTCAAAAACTGGAAACAATCCTCAGGAGACAAAAATAAAACCAGTTGCAGTGGATTTTATTTTGTTTATTTTTACTGGCAATGTTTATTACCCAGAGGCAGAAACAAGATCAGTCATGCAAGTAACATATTCAGTACATCACAACCTATTTTCGTTAGATGTTTCTGTCTCCCTGTATGGGCCCCAGCTGCTCTAAAAAGGGGTGAAAAAAGAAAAAAAAATCACTGAAGCGAGGTCAAAACTTAAGGACATTCTGTTCAGTTTAGCTATTTCTGTTAACTTCTTCTAAATTACAACTTTGAAATGCATAGAAGAAAAAAAAACATTGAGGAAAACCAGAACAATTTTGGTATGATCAATACACATCCTGCTGAAGATTACAGCAACATGCAGGCGACAGTGAGAACATCAGAAATTTAGCATGAAAAGAATCTCAGGGACCTCAACACAGTAGCTTTATTGAATTCAGCTTCATCTAAACAAAAATGCAGTTTGATCTGTGAGCATAAGTGGACGAGGCAGATGGCTGAGAGGAACTCCTGACGGTGGATTACTGCAGTTCAGCTTGGTAATGGAGCAGGGAGAGTACAAATTAGGCAAAAGGAGGGTAGTCTGAAAGTGTGAAGGAGATATAGACAGGGCTAAGACAAAACAGGGAGACAAGGGGTTAACAAAAAAGTTTTAACAAGGGTAAAAGTTAAAAGAATCAAGACATTCTTTGTACGATGAGTTGCACAAAAAAATTTCCTCACCTCTGTCCTAATCATCTAATTAAAGTTCCCTGATTTTCAGTAAATGCCTCAAACTTGAGATAAACATGATGTCTGCACTTTGACATACTGTCCTCTTTCATTTTGGAGGCAGCTCATCAACAAACTAACATAATTTGGTCATTTGTAGTTCAGAGAAAACTTCTATCCTTTAAATGAATACACTTTTAAATGTAACTGTTGGTCTATGTTTGTTGTTGAAATATAATCATTTCAATGCGCTTACAAGGACATCTGTATGTAAACAACACCTTTCTATATATGTCCCATATTTTAAATCCCACAGTGTTTGCACAGGATGAGCAGAGTAAGGAGCACATTAGCAGAGCAGCAGCATCCTCAATCCACCATCTGCGTCTAACAGATCAGAGTTAAATTAACCCCCAATTTGGCACAAATTCACAAACACAACTTTTTTTTTTTAATTTTCAACTTAAACATGTCGTACAGTAAACAATGAATTTAAAGGCACAGTATATAAAAAACAAAGGTCAGTGGCAGAAAAATTTAATATATAATTCAAAACTGTGTTTCTATTGACGTGTAAACGCTGCACTAGCTGTTATATGTTTAGTTTCTTTGAATGAGCTCTTTATATCCACACAAGCACTCGATTTTCAGATGCTTGTGTGTTTTCAGATGCACAAAGTTAGGCACGTCAGATAACACTAGCCTGCTAACGCTAGCCTGCTAACGTTGACGTGCAGGCTACAGACAAACATGCTAATTCCTCAGCGTTGCTTCAGTCAGGAATCAGTGAAAACTTAAGTAGGGTTGGCGTTAATTATTAGATTTCCGAAGTGGAACAAAGCAGTGACATTGGATTCAGCTACTGTTGAACTGGCCCGGAAGAGAAAGCGGCTAAATGTTACAAGTTCCGGAAACAGGAACACGAAGCGTGTTAATCCCCTATTGAGTGTCACTCCTAATGACACTTGCAGCTACGGAGGGCGCTTTGATTGGAGGGTGTAAATGAGAATGAGACGCCCTCTTCCCTCCACTGGAATAGGAAAGCAGTCATCGCCTTTTAAACACAAGCGTCCATGTTCACACTCATGTGTGAAGAACAATATTTTATTTTAAATAAATGATAATAATTATGAAACAATTGAATAAATGATAACATAATTATTGTTACTACTAATAGGCCTAAATTTTTTTTATTACTAATTATTACTAGTACTATTTATTATTATTATTATTATTATTATTATTGTGCCAATAAGAGGATTATAATCCCCTTTTCCTGCTAAAGTATTCCTTTCCATGAGCGTCAGTGGTTTGAGGAATACCTGCAGCACAGCTGTCATCACTTTTCCCCTATAAAATAACTCAATGATTTTCTGTCAGTATTGACAAACATGCAGAACTCGTGCAGAACACAGCTGTTTCCTCCTCCATTTAGCCGTTGCACCCGCTGCAACATTCTAGCGAGTCTGCACTGATGCAGAGTCGCTGATTAAGGGCTGAACAGTCCACTCACCCTCTGCCCTACATGGTTTGGGACGGCCCTTAATATGGCGGAGCCGCCACGGGAACGTGCAAACAGAGGGTTAGTGTGTAGGGATAGTGTTCAGGGGTCCGTTTGGGATTGGGCCTCAAACTACTGTACCAGCTTTGGTCTTCAGGACCCACTGCACTGCATATCTTCATGTGGTCCTAGTCCATCACACCTGATTCAGATTCATGAGCTTCCTCATCAAGTTCTTTGCAAGCCTGTTAACGAGCCATTCATTTGATTCAGGTGTGAAATATAGGGTGGCCTCCAAGACATGCAAGGCAGTGTCCTGAGGACTGGAGTTGGGAAACACTGATCTAAGGTATTGAGGGAAAAAAGAATGATTTTAGTTATAAAAATTTATAAAAATTTATAGATTTTGGTTCAGCAGCATGAACAGATTAGTTTAGGGTTAAATACTAAATAAATACTAAGAGGATCTCTATATATATGGAAACTAAAGGATATAAAGAGGGATTTGAGATCTGAGACAGCTTTGAAAGGGGGGGACTCCTAAGTGGAAAAAAGCACCAAGAATTAGATCAAACTGCTTCAGTTCTGATAGCTTTATGCCTGCCGCATACGAGAGCTTTCTACTGAGCTAAAAGTCATTCGAGGCCGTTTGCTCAGCAGATAGTTGCCGTGTGCGCCTGATTTTTGGTGAGTTTTCTGCCTCACGAGGCCTTGAGATGAAAATCAAACAGGTTTGATATTTTTTGCCTTGCAAGGCGAAAAACTCACCGTGTGCGCTCAACTTGAGCTGTCTGCTGAGGGCAGACGATCTAGCGACCAATCAAAACATGTCCGAAGATCACATGATTTCAAGATGGCAGCCCTCTGTCATCACGTTAGAAGACTTGATTGATATTTTGCAAAAAGATCCGAAGACTGAAGGCAGAAAGGTTTTAGGGATCTTATTGTTGGATACTGAATTGTGTTACTGTATTTCATTTTCATTTATTTTCCCGTTTTTTTAAGTAAATTGTATGCGACATTCTGTACTGTAGTATAATCATACCAGTTGGTGGCAGTAGAGCACCTTTGAGTTTGCCAACTGTCATTAAACTCGAAACAAGAAGTCATGTAAGGAAAAATGAATGAAACTTAGACAGAGATGATATTTGGATGGATGTTTTTTTTTTTTTTTTTTTTTTTTTTTTCAATTTTGCTTTTTATTGAGTTTTAACATGTGCACATCAATTACACAAGAGTACATAATCCACATATTCCAGAGATATATGTACACTTTATAAATCTCAAGATGATTTTATATAACAAATTGACAAAAAACAAACAAAAATAAATCTAAGATAACAATAATGTAACATAAACAAACAAACAAACAAGGAGCCTTGATTCCCTCCCGCCCCCCAAACCCAGAGTGCCAGTCGAACAGAACCCACTCAGAAGTCATACTCTTCTGGATTATCAGCCTCTCATATCAGACAGAAATGGGTCCCATGTTGCTGCGTATAGGTCCAGTTTATTATTTATTTTATATATCAGGCGCTCGAATGACGCCGTTTCTGCTAGAGCATTAAGCCACTCAGAATAAGTTGGGCTGTTCCCTCCTGCCCAGTGCCTCAGTATGACTCTTTTAGCAGTAGTCAGTGCTACCTTTAACCATTGAGCTTTTCCCCCACTTATATTCTCATTACCTTTAAGACTGTTTAGGAGGCACAACCCAGGAGTAAGGTTGATATTTATACCAAGGCTATTTGTAATCTTCTCCATAACTCTCTGCCAGTAGGTAGTTAGGCTAGGACAATAAAGGAACATATGAAGAAGATCACCTTTATCTGTTTTACACCGCCAGCATAGATTTGACTGACTCAGTCCAAGCCTGTTCATCCTCAGTGGAGTCCAGTATAGTCTGTTGAAGATTTTAAACTGGATAAGTTTAGACCTGGCGTCCCTCATTGGTTTCAGCATCCCTTCTACCAGTCCATTCCATTCTTTCTCCTCATATATCATTCCCAGGTCTCTTTCCCACACTGCTTTTAAGCCCACAGTACTACCTTTGTACTCATTAATAAGATGATTATAAATTTTACCCACCAAATGAGGTGTCTTACTTAATGAAATCAATTTAGTAGTTATTGGAGATTCGATGGTTAGAACAGAACCTCTGGGTACTGCTTTTAGCAGGCAGTCCCTAATCTGTAAAAACTTCCAGAAATCTTTGTTATGCAGATTGTATGTTTCCCGTAGTTCTTCAAATGATTTAAAAGTACTGTCGTGATAGAGACAACTGATGTGCTCGATCCCTTTAACGTGCCACTCTCTCCAGAAGACTACCTTCCCCCCTATTCTGATAGATGGGTTGTTCCATACTGGCGATGAGCCTGTCAGAAAAGGAGATGCTCCTTCTTTCTTGTGCATATGTTGCCAGATATCCTTTGTGATGGAAATAATTGGATTTGGCTGATGTTTTTGGGGGCACTGGCTCAAATAGTCCGCTCCCTTAAATGGAGCATTTAACTCTTCCTCCAAGTCCACCCATAGGGGTCTGTCTTTTCTATTTGAAAATAATGATGTAATCTGGGCCCCGATAAATGCTTCCTGATAAAGTCTCATATTAGGAAATTTCATGCCCCCACATTCTATTTTGGCCTGTAGTCTTGCCAATTTGATCCTTGCCCTTTTTCCAGCCCAAATGAATAGATTTAACATCTTATCTATGGATCTGAATATTATCACTGGTACTTTTAATGGTAGCATGCTTAAGAGGTAATTCAACTTTGGAACTATAACCATTTTTACAGTTTGGATCCTCCCCCATAATGATAACTGTAATTTATCCCATCCCTTGAGCATGAGCTGTATTTTAGCCAGGGCTGGGTTGAAGTTATCAATCACCAAGTTCTCCAGTCCTGGGTTTAAAAATATTCCAAGGTATTTTAGATTTTTAGCTACCCACTTAAATTTCCAGTTTTGGAAGTGGCTTTTGTAACAACTTCTAGAAAGTGGCATAACTTCCGATTTGGTCCAATTAACCATGTATCCTGATATGGAAGAAAATGAATCAACAATATCCAAAAGGGGGGGCAATGACCTTTGAGGATCTGACACCAAGGCCAAAATGTCATCTGCGAAGATCAACAATTTGTTTTCCCGTCCACCCATTGTGATTCCTGTAATTGATTTGTTTTTTCTAATGGCTTCTGCGAGGGGTTCCAATGCAATAATGAACAAAAGTGGCGAAAGCGGGTCTCCCTGCTTTGTCCCACGTCCTGCCAGAAATGACTCAGACCGCAGGCCATTAGTCATCACCATAGATTTAGGCTGTCTATATATAAGCTTAATGATATTCTGAAAACCCAGACCAAAACCAAATTGTTCTAAAACAAAGATGAGATAACTCCAGCTAACGCGGTCGAATGCTTTGTCAGCATCCAGGGACAAAGCCGCTGTTGGAGTATCAGAGTCCTTTACTTTCCAGATTAAATGAAGTAAACGTCTCAGACTATCTGACGAGGTCCTGCCCTTCACAAACCCCACCTGATCTGGGTGTATGATTGAAGTTATTATATTGTTCACTCTGTTTGCTAAGATTTTTGTGAATATCTTTCCATCACAGCATAATAAACTGATTGGTCTGTAACTTCCACATTCCATGGGGTCCTTATTCTTTTTCAGTATGAGGCTAATTAATGACTCCGTCATTGAAGGAGGGAGTTGTCCCATATCAACAGCAGAGTTAAATGTTTTTAGGATCTCTGGACCAAGATCTTCAGCAAACTGTTTGTAAAATTCATTTGGTATCCCATCAATACCTGGGGTTTTACCCATGGGGAGGACATTGATTATTTTGTTCACCTCTTCAAGTGTTATGGGACGCTCGAGGTATTTCTCATCTGCTTCAGAGAGTTTTGGGAGATGTAAATTTTCAAAGAATTTTTTTTGCTTTTTCTAAGTCCAATTGGCCCTCTGATTTGTAAAGTTCTTCGTAAAACAGTTTAAATACAGTATTAATCTCCTTTTGGTTAGTTACTGGGGCTCCATTTTTGTCTCTGATTGCACCTATTTGGCGAGCAGCTTCTCTAGTTTTCAGCTGACTAGCTAACAGTTTGCTGGCTTTTTCACCAGATTCGTACCATTTCTGCTTCATTCTGTACAGGGAATATTCTGCTTTTTTTGTAAGAATGGTATTTAGCTCATACTTAGCTTTGACTAAATTGGTGAGGCAGACATTATTAGGTTTTTCCCAGAATTCAGTTTCTAGCTTTTTAATTTCTTCTTCGCACTGAGTAATTTTTATCCTATCCCGTTTCTTTATCAATGCTGTTTGTTGTATAATAATACCTCGGATGTAAGACTTAAAAGTATCCCAAACAGTAATCTGATCAGCTGTACCATTATTAACTTCAAAAAAGATTTTGATGTGTTCTTTAAGTTTAGCACATAGCTCCTCATTCTGTAGTGCGCTCGTGTTCATTCGCCATCCTATATTTCTTTGTTGTGCCTCACCTAAGGTAACAACTAGGTCGACCGGGGCATGATCTGTCATGGCTATTGTACCAATACTGCAGGTGGCAGTATTTTCAACCAGAGGATGTGAGATCAAGAAAAAATCAATACGCGAATAAACTGAATGTCTATGTGAAAAAAATGTATAGTCTCGGGCAGCTGGATTTAAAAGTCTCCAAACATCATGTAGTCCTGTATCCTTGCATAAAGACTTAATAGCTTCCTGAGTCTTGGATGATCTAACGATACTATGGCCCGATCTATCTATAAACACATCAAGTACCTGATTGTAATCCCCACCCAGGATCACTGGAAAATCACCAAAATCCAATATAATCTTCTTGAGTTGTAAAAAGAAATCTGGATCTTCAATGTTGGGTGCGTATAAATTACCCAAAATTAATTTTTTTCCTGCCAGATTATTTAGCTAAAAGTAAAAGTATACGTCCTTCTTTATCCCGGTATTCCTTTTCTACCATAACATTTGTCTTCTTTGAGAATAATATAGACACACCCCTCTTCTTTTGGCTGAAGCAGTTGTGATAAGCACATTTGATCCACCGGTCATGAATTCTAGATGCATCTTTTTCCAAAAGATGTGTCTCCTGGAGCATGACCACATCAGAGCCTCTTTGTTTCAAATAATTTAAGACCTTTCGCCTTTTTACATATGAACACAGACCGTTTACATTCCAAGAAGAAATTTTTATCATGTTAGAAGTCATTGCCATTTATTTTCCTATATTTCTCTAAGGCATAAATCCTGAAAATATTAACTTCTGTGCCTGATACTTCTGAGTCGTGTAAATAATAACAATAAAGAAAACCGGACTGGCGCTCCCCCCCCTTAAGAAAACCGACAAATCCCTCATAACAAGTTTCCCCTCTTTGCCCCGAACATAAAAACACCTTCGTCCACATGACGTGTCTCGAGTTCTTCAGAGCGCTGCTGCGGCTCCAACTCTATTGCAAAAAAAAAATCTTGCTAACAAACTTATGGTCTATGAGAAGTCTTAGAACAATATTTAAGCCCAGTGTTTTTCAGTTGTGATGACTTAAATATTAACGTATTATATACATATGAAATTCTGATTCATATACATTCATATACAACTTCACGTTTAACCAAAATTGTGCTCAAGTGATAATCGGGAGAGTCCACAACGTGAGTAGGATTTAACAAAATAACTCAATTAAATTCTAAACCAACTTAAGCACGTATAGACATTTGTTGTCTACACAAGGTACAAGGGAACTACTGTTACTACCTTATCACCGTCGCATGCATATAGCTATTCAGCTTCCTCTGCCGGATGGTGTCCTTCCACAAATCTCCTCGCCGCTGCCACGTCCTCGAATCGATGTCTTTTCCCACCAGCTGTGACCCAGAGCACCGCTGGGTATTGCATCGAGTACTGCAGCCTCCTCTTCATGCACATGCGTTTAACCTCCGTGAATTTGTTCCTCTTGTCCTGTACCTCCTTGGAGAAATCCGGGAAAAAATCCACCTTGTCGCCTTTCCATTGAAACTGTCCCAGCTCCTTTGCTCTGAGTCGCACCTTTTCCCTGTCGATGAACCGGAGAAACCTCACAAGTATGTGTCGAGGCCGGGGATTAATATTGCGCCTGTCGGTCGGGGAATTAGATGTAGGTGTCCGGTGCGCCCTCTCGATAACCATGTCGTCCGGATCCTCCGGGGTGCCCGCAAACAAACACTGCAGAATGTCCTTGACACAGTCGTTTACACTCTGGCCCTTCTCCGTTCCCTCAGGCACCCCCTTAATGCGGAGATTATTCCGTCTGCTGTAGTTTTCCTGGTATTCAATGCGATCCTGCAACTGTGCTATTTTGTTCGCCATGTTTTGCGACGTGTTGACAAGTTGAGTGTTCGCATCCTCCAGCTCTGAGATTCTCGCCTCCGCCTCGCTGGTCCTGGAGCTTAACTTCACCACTTCTGCTTTTAGTGAGTCCAGACTTGTTTTAATTGTTGTCACGTCTTCGCCGGCTTTTTGAATCTGGTGTTTTAGACCTTGGTTCATGTTACGAATTTCGGTTAGTATTTCGGAGTTGCTTCCTTCCGTTGTGTTAGGTTTGATCATGGCGCTAGTTGCAGCCATCATGTTAGCTTTAGCTTCTCCGCTAGCTTGAGGTGGAGTTGACAGGTGTTTGTCAATTTTCGGAGCCGTGTTATCTTTCCCGCGTAGGTTTTTTGTTTTCGACATGAGTTGTTCCTCTCAGACCACCTTTAAGACAACTTTTAGATACTTATTTAGCTTGTTTGGTTAAACAAATGTTGTTGGAGCGTCGCAGCCTCTTCAGCACGACTCCTCGTCTCTCCACATCGTCACCGGAAGTCCCTGGATGGATGTTTTTGAAGTACAACAAAACATCGTATAAGCAGGTATACTGTAGTCTGGCTGTATTTCCACCAATTTATCCTTTAAAATGTAACGGACTATGTTGCCGCGAGCTGTATTCTTGAAATCATGTGATCTGTGGACACGTTTTGATTGGTCGCTAGATCTTCTGCCCTTAGCAGATAGCTCAAGTTGAGCGCACACGGTGAGGTTTTCACCTCGTGAGGCAAAAAATTATCAAATGTGTTTGATTTTCACCTCAAGGCCTCGTGAGGCAAAAAACTGACCAAAAATCAGGCGCACACGGCGACTATCTGCTGAGCAAACGGCCTCGAATGACTTTTAGCTCAGCAGAAAGCTCTTGTGTGCTGCCACTTTATCCATATATCTCCCCCCAGCATATATACCACCAATCAGCTGTGAGATGTCTGACCAGGACTGGTTATGACAAAACTCTGATAACATCAGACATTTTTTTCACGCAAGTCTTGATCAAACAGTCTGGACTTGTATTTTAATCTCATGTGTGTGCAACAGCTTGTTTCCTCTGTTACTGTTCTGCAGTAGGTCTGCATTTATAACATCCGGGACACACTCCGACGACTGCTTTAGATTATAGACATATTATGACTAACATTTCATTTAAGGTAAATACAGTTGTGTAAAAAAAGTGTTTGCCACCTTCCTGATTTCTTACTTTTTTGCATGTTAGTCACACTTAAATGTTTCTGATCATCAAACAAATTTAAATGTGAGACAAAGATAACACAAGTAAACACAAAATGCAGTTTTTAAATGGAGATTTTTATTTTTAAGGGGGAAAAAAATCCAAACCCACATGGCCCTGTGTGAAAAAGTTGTTGCCCCTAAACCTGAGACCTGGTTGGGCCACCCTTAGCAGCAACAACTGCAATCAAGCGTTCGTGATAACTGGCAATGAGTCTTCTACAGCGCTGTGGAGGAATTTTGGCCCACTCATCTTTGCAGAATTGTTGTAATTCAGCTACATTGCAGGCTTTTCCAGCATAAACCGCCTTTCTAAGGTCATGCCACAGCATCTCAATCAGATTCAGGTCGGGACTTTGACTAGGCCACTCCAAAGTGTTTTGTTTTTCTTAAGCCATTCAGAGGTGGACTTGCTGGTGTGTTTTGGATCATTGTCCTGCTGCAGAACCCAAGTGAGCTTAAGCTTGAGGTCACCAACAGATGGCCGGACATTCTCTTTCAGGATTTTTTGGTAGACAGCAGAATTCTTGGTTCCATTTACCACAGCAAGTCTTCCAGGTCCTGAAGCAGCAAAACAACCCCAGACCATCACACTACCACCACCATTTTTTTCTGTTGGTATGATGTTCCTTTTCTGAAATACCGTGTTACTTTTACGCCAGATGTAATGGGACCTACACCTCCCAAAATGTTCAACTTTTGTCTCTTTTATCTTGGGGATCATCAAGATGCTTTCTGGCAAAACTGAGACGAGCCTTTATGTTCTTTTTGCTCAGCAGTGGTTTTGGTCTTGGAACTCTGCCCTGCAGGCCATTTTTGCCCCCCAGTCTCTTTCTTATGGTGGAGTCATGAACACTGACCTTAATTGAGGCAAGGGAGGCCTGCAGTTCTTTGGATGTTGTTCTGGGGTCTTTTGTGACCTCTTGGATGAATCGTCGCTGTGCTCTTGGGGTAATTTTGGTCGGCCGGCCACTCCTGGGAAGGTTCACCATGTTCCATGTTTTCGCCATTTGTGGATAGTGGCTCTCACTGTGGTTCACTGGAGTCCCAAAGCTTTAGAAATGGCTTTGGAACCTTTTCCAGACTGATAGATCTCGATTACTTTGTTTCCTTTTTTTTCCTGAATTTCTTTGGATCGAAGCTTGATGTCTAGCTTTTGAGGACCTTTTTGGTCTACTTAAATTCGTCAGGCAGGTCCTATTTAAGTGATTTCTTGATTGATAATAGGTGTGGCAGTATTCAGGCCTTAGTGTGGCTAGAGAAATTGAACTCAGCTTTCCAAAGATGATAAACCACAGTTAATTTATGCTTTAACAGTGGAGGCAATCACTTTTTCACACAGGGCCATGGAAGTTTGAATTTTTTCCTCTCTTACTAATAAAAATCTTCATTTAAAAATTGCATTTTCTGTTTACTTGTGTTAACTTTGGGTGCATTCACAAAGCTGTTTTGATTTAAATCAGAGTCTGTTTGCCTGGAAAGTCTGCTTCATTAGGGGAGTTGTGAATGCGCAAATGGACTTTGATCCGGAACAAACAACTGGACTCGGTCTGCCTGCAAAAGCAGGTCTCGGTCCGATTCAAGCGAACCAAAGACAGGATGTGGACTACAAATTGCATTGGCATTGTGGGTCAAACGTTGGGCAATGTCGATAAACGCTACGACAACAAACACACGTGGGGGACTGCAGTACTTATAAAGATGGCTCATGGTCAGTCAGACGTGGAGTTACGAGGAAGTAAAAGCTTTTCTCGATATTTGATCTGATAAAAGTATATCCTGCTCCTCGTACAAAAATAATGTCGCTTTGTGGAGGGAACAGAAGTTGTGAGAACCTTCTTGTTCGTGCGTCTTGTCCTCGCTTACGGTGAATCCGAAAGCAGCGCCTCTTGAGATTCTCATTCTTGGCCCATTGGGCTCCTTTGGCAATAGTGCAACGTGAAAGTGATCTGGGTCCGGAAGACCACCCCTGCCCCCAACCGAACCGAGTCCCCAAAGAACCGAGACTCACGGACTATGCTTTCTGTATGCGCCCTTTGTCTCACATTTAAAATTTTTTGATGATCTGAAACATTTAAGTGTGACAAACATGCAAAAAAGTAAGAAATCAGGAAGGGGGCAAACACTTTTTCACACAACTGTACTGTATATTCTTTTAGTATAATGATTGAAACATAAGAACATGGAATAGTATCATTCAACTAGCTCTGTTTTCTTCTTCTCCTTTCTTTGTTTTCTTTTTTTAAATTTCAAAGTTAGGTGCTTTATAACAATAGCAGGTGCATATAATAGTTTGGACACCCAGTTTCCTCCTCCACTAGCATGTCACAGTTGGCAAAACACTTCCTGATTCTGGATTAAATGGTTTTCTCCTCTTAGAAGACTTCAGCTTTTGCAATTTTAGGGATTACAGACACTTGACTTACTTCTATGGGAGTAGTTTATAGTGAATTTGTAGATATGCATCAGTGTTTTGGATACTTGAGTCCCTCCATTTAGCATCCAGAATATGCTAATATTAAGAGGAATCTAATCTGCACTTTATCCACTTTATGCTTCTTGCTCCACTGCCTTCCACATAAAGCAGAGTATTTCCACATCAATGCTCAGCAGTTGCCAAGGTGATTTTGCATCGGCCTAAATGTTTGTAGCCAAAGAGCTCACTTCTAATTTTATCCCTGCACAAAACTGCTATCTAAGGTCTCATCCAGGTGTTGCTCTTGCAGACTGCAGACAATGACCTTGTATTTGGGTCTCAGGGAAGATTTGCCTGTAATCACTCTGCATGGCCCTTGTTTGTGTATCAATGCTGCACAAGCAACTGAACAGTGCACTACTGCACTGTCAGCAATACTTTTCTACAGCTCCTTCAGAACCGCTTTGAAGGAGCTTGTCTTGGTCTTTTAGCCCTTGTCTTGGCTCCCTGCTGTTCTCTTTACAGTATCATTAATAAATGGCATTTCAAACACTGAAAATTCCAGGCCAGAAAGGTTAATGATATCTTTTCCCCCCTTTCCTTGCTTTGAAAGCATTAGAAATGGATCGGATCATATTCAGTTGCCCAGAGCAGACCACATCTACCACTACAGTACATTCAGAGTTTAGAGAATCCATCAATTGCAGGAAATGTCAATTACCGAGTCTTCATGATAGTTCTTAAACACATCAACCAATGGCAAGTTTCTTCTTTAGTTTCTAAGCTCATTAGATAAAAAGCAAGAATAGTCTTTGTTTGCTGAGCCCTGTTTATGAGATCATGTCACCTCAAAAGAACGGAGAGAAAACAGGGCTGAAAAGGAGCCAGCACAGTTTTTTTGTGTGTGTTTTTTGGTAGCAATTAGTGTGAACTGAGAAAGACAGGGGGATCTGATTCATCACTTACAGCTTGCCAAGCACTGCACTTTGATTTGCATTTAAATATGTCAACAGAAGAGGAAAACCTTCCTGTTGAGGAATATTTAAAAGGCAGCACACTGGAACAAAAACAGATGTATTGCAGGTTTAGGAGTTCTGGGGTTAATCTTTTTAGTGCCCATTTGTTATTCATTCTGAAACTTATATTAATGGCTTTCTAAGTTTTGGAGTTTTCTTCTTGCCTGTTATGTTGCAGTGCTTATAGACTAGTCACCAAGCTGATTAATGACTTGCACTCTCCATTAACGCTGATATTACTGCAGTGGTGTTGTATGTATGGCACAATGCAGATTCTCTGTCATTATGAAGTATGTGGGTGAATTGATTACAGTCAGCCATCATCCCCTGTAATGAAAAGAAGAAGCCTAAAACAGAGGTTTGTGATTTACTTCTATATAAACTGTCAACCTCCCTCCCAACTTGTCTTGATGCTAGGTCAGGAGCCTGCTGCATTGCTTCAGGATGCAGTTACTCTGAAAAGATTACGTATGAATGTGAAGGGGTTCCTGAGCTGGCTGTCGTCATGGTCAGGCAACTTTTGAGGGGAAAGGTGTCCTGATATGTGTACATTGCAGATATGTCCACATTGAATAAAATCATTAAATGCCAGTTGAGATTAGAGACTAGAGAACCATCAGTGTTTGCAGTGAGATGTTGAATATCTTTTTTAAAGGTAGAGTCCAAAGTTTCCCCCCCCTGAAAATAAACGTTAGACGTGTGCAAGTGAAATCCATCTCAAACCGCGCCTTTGGGCCTCTACTCGCATGGAGTGGTGAGTTTGAATGCAACTCCCTCTCCCCTGTCTGTAATTTGGTTTGTCCCTTTGTTTTTGTCTGGTTGGGAAATTTCTGGGTGGAGATTTCTGTTTATATCGCCAGCCAATGACAGCACTAAGAGAATGACTGTGTGGGAATAAGCTCATGATTGGAGCAGATGCCAGTGGCTCAAACTCTCGAAGAAAAAAAAAAGGAAAGAAAAAATGGCAGATACACCAAAGAAAAGATAAGAGCTTTAGATAGTGCACATTGGAAAACCAGGATTACCGGTAGTATTGGTTTGGCTTTTACCTGCGTCTGAGCTCTGAAGGAGAGTGTTGAAGCTGAATAGGCTGAAGAACGAGGCGGCCATTAGCCTGAAAGGGAGGGGCGCTCAGTTTGAATACTGCTGTTTGCAAACAGAAACGGTGGGGGGACTCCGGACTCTACCTTTACTGTAAGTCCATGTGGTGTATTGAAGGCTGGCTCTGTGCTGGGGACGATCTTGGCTTCCCTGAAGCTGATTATACCAAGAGGAACGTTCCAAAAGCCTTTCAATATAATTAACAATGCTGTACTTGCTCCGCAAAACACAGCGATCAGATGACTTAAGCTGGATTTATACTGGCGCAGTGTCTCCGTCAGGTCAGTTACGTGGTTGCTGCTGTCAGCTCTCTGCAGGGCCACAGAGCCTCGACGTACAGCTCTTTCAGATCTGCACCCCACTGTGATAACACAGTTACGTGAAAGTACTCCCTTGTGATTAGGGGTAGGTAAAAATATTTATTAATCAATGCATTGCAATACTTACCTGTGCAATTCAATATGAAATCTACAAATCCTCCAAATCGATTCACCTTCTGCGGGGAGCTGTGTGTGTTATTTACGTTGTATGGACGAAGGCCACATTAGATCATACAACATCAAAATGGCAAATATTGTTTTTATTTTCAGATGTTTCATTGCCCAAGAATATCAGGTGACATACTACACACGTTTCCATGGGCATGATTATACATATTCAAAAATCTACAATACAGTCTGCACTTCTTACTGAATCAGTACCGAAGCATTTAAATCAAAATCTAATCAATTTGCAACCCAAAGAATTGAAATAGAATTGAATAGTGAGGCTCTTAGAAATACCCAGCCCTACGATTGGTCAGTGATTACTTGTCAAGATTTTTGGATCTTCACACCGATTGAGTATTGGCCACCAGTGTTGTTCTAAAACAGGAAATGCATGAGGGAAGTGAACTATTGAAAAAAACAAAACAATACCAGCCAGGCTGGGCCAATACCAGCCCTGACTGCAGATCCAGAAAAAAAACTTCTACACGACACTGTGATCCTACTCGTAAGTAAAAGAGCACATTTTATCTGCATCAGCTATGAGGGCTTGACCTGACGCAGATGCTGCGCAAGTATAAATCCAACTCGTGTGTTCAGTCAGAGGCTTCTTCAGCTCTGTTGCAACAATGAACAGTACAGGAAGCTCTGTTTACCCACAACTAAAATGCTACACAGTGGGAGGTGTTACAACATGGCAGAGCCACTAAGTACTCCTGACTGCAGTGTGCAGTTCGCGGTGGAGCTCAAGGGGAATGGCAGCAGTCACATGAAGTTTTTAAGGCCTCTGCGTGCCAGACCAGGGCCTTAAGATTAGGCATGGACTCTCTGTGGCTTAGGTTTAGGGCAGAATCAGGCTAGGGCATCATAAGGACAAATGGCAGTAAAATGATTTGATGGCCAAAAACTGTTGCAAAATGAAGTAAAGTTATTTACAATAAGATTGAACACAGTTGGTTTATTGCGCGTTAAGATGGTAGGAGTCAAAGTTGAGTTCCGCCCTGAACATTGAGCTCCACCCCCAACTAGAGTCTGCATTCAGGAGCTTCTCAGAGCCACCACTGAAACTTGAAATTCAGTTTATTGTGCCAAGTAGAGAAAATTGGGTAAGCAACAAGTGACTGGCACTGGTTTCATGAAGGGACCAATAATGTTGTGTCTTAACTGTTTGTTGGTAGTTCAGCAGCAGTGGTCCAACTGCGAGGCAGTGAGCCCAGTCAGTGCTTGATTCTTAAAAAGCAAAAATGACTGGTTTCTTGATGAATGCAATAAGTTTCATTCAAACACTTTCCCAGACAGGTGGCGTTCCATCAGTCTTTCTTGAGGAGTTAGTGGCCACTCAATACCTGCTGAAGCTCTTTCATTTAAACTGGAGGAAGCGTCCCACCTACTGGTCATCTATGACATGGGGCTGCTTCCATGTAGCTACCACATACTTTGTCTCAAGAAACCTTTCCAGTTTTGTTTTACGTGTTTTTTTTTTTTTTTTGTCTTTTTTTTTTTTTTTTTTTTTTTTTGTTTCATTTCCACTGCACCGCAACGTTCCAAAAAATGTTTTACAGCTAATGACACATGTTAGTGTAGTGGTTGGGCCATGCTTCAGCTGTTTTGGTCCTTCGGCTGCTTTAGCATCGTTTCAGTGTCTTTACCTTTTTCTGAATTTATTTCTGAGTGTTTCCTACATTAAACACTGCCAGCTTGTCTGTCACGCCGTTGTCTCCAGTTGTCCTTCGGGAAAAAAGCTCAAAAATTGTCTGCTCACTTCCTATGGCTATACTGTATATTTTGAATGATTAAAATGTAAAGTTAAGTTCATTGAAATTGTAAACACGTTTGCAGCCACACCACTGTATACGCTGACATAATTGTGATGGCTGATGATCAAACACTGAATCTGAAAAAGAAAAAAAAAAATATTAAGAAAAACTAATATTATGCTGCAAGATTTCCTATTTTGTGAATAATGCAATATTATTGTGTTGTATGCATGTATGTAATCTATTGTTTTTGCTGCATTTGCATGGCCTTGTCTTTTTTTTTTTAATCGCAATGTCTTATCTCCCTGTAAATTAGCATTTTTGCTATACCAGGCATGTTTACATGTATTTTATATTGATGTTTATTAACCAATATAGTTTGAATTGCAAATTATCTAGTCTATTTTCTAATTATGACTCTATTAAAAGTTGGAAACCAATGGGAAATACATTTCTCCTTTTTCTACAGCTGTTATCCAACAGATATAAAAGCTTGAGTTTGCATGGATGATTATGGATCATGGTTATTTCAAACAGTTGTGATTACACGGTAAATTGTGACAGCCCGATGTACAACAGTATGAAGGTCAGAGCAAAGAAGGTACAGAAAGTGACAAACAGCAGCTTGAAGTTGGATTCAAACATGTCTTGTGTTTATGGTGCTCCCTTGGGACCAACGGTGAGTCTTTGCCCATCAAGTATCTCAGCATCTTGTTCTCTCATGATGGTGGGATGGACAGAGAAGTGGACGGATGAATTGGAGCTTTGTCAGCAGTAACGGGAGCTTTCCATCAATCCATTGGATTGAAAGGGGAGCTGAGCCAAAAGCCAAAGCTTTTAATTAACTGGTCCGTTGTTAGTCCAACGTTTACTAGTGCTCACAAAATCTGGGTATTTACCAAAAGAATGATATGGATAGATTATTCTGATCTCCGTTTTACATGTTGGTCAGAGAACATTGTAGAATTCATTTACCATTAGTGCAGCTGGTCAACATGGTTGTTTTATGGAGCAGAGAAATGAGCTGCATTAGATTAAATACCAAAAATTGGTGATTTTTGATGACAATACCTCCACATTTATATTACTAAACATATTTCTTGGCAGAAAAAGAAAAAGGCTGTAAAATCATCCATCATTGGCGCTGTAGTCCGGACAGTTTTACTTATCTTTACTCATTTTTTACTTACCTTCCCTCCTCCTGCCTGGTCTGATGGATCCTCACCCCCCGCACCTGTGCTCTATAGATCATATAGTTTTTTACTGTAATTGGGAAAGGTCCAGTAAAACTGTGTGTGGCATTTCACCGCAGTCATTTGAACTCCACTCTGCAGCCCGAGTTGTTTTCCTCTCTGAATGAAGAATGCCATGTTATTAACCGGTGACATTGAGTAGAGCTTGAATCCTGAAAAACTCTGGCGCTAGTCGTTGAAGAAATCCAACGCTTCTCAGGTGTTATGCAGAGAAGGACGGTTACAAAAAAAAATGAAGTGCTCATAAGTCAGGACAGGGCCCATCTACTCTCAAATAGAGGAGTAATGAGAGAGAGGAGGGGAGCGCGGAGGAGCCGATTAATGAGACGAGGGAGAGCAAAGGAAAAAACGTCAGTAGCAGCTAAATGACGCCAGCAGCAAGTGACTCACCTTTAACCACGAGGCTTCATGTCCGTGTCTGTGTGTGTCATTCAGGTTTTACTCATGCTCTGAGGACTTGAATCCATTCTACAGTCACATCATGTGGACATATTTTCATTAATTTTAGACTCAAGACATATTAAGGTAAGTTTTGGTTAAGGTTGAGGGTTAGCATAAGCCCTGAGGGAATGAATGACAGCCTCATTATAATTAAATAAATTTATGGGGAGATTAATACTGTTTATTGGCATATTCAAATTTGTTCCCCAGTAATTAACAGAATGGTTTTAATTAAGTGTGCAGGGATATAAAACTTAATTGGTATGAAATGAGAGTCAGAATCAAAGCTGCATTCATTTGTCAAGTAGAGCAGGTGACTTGATTGGCCGTGTCAGTCTTGCCACAACCAGGATATGTACAGTGTGTGTGTTTCCTTTCTTTTTATCTTTGCTCTCTATTTTAAATTTACCTTTAAAAGAAGCAACAATCTTTAGAACATCCTCAACCAAAGACCTGCAACAACCAAAGCATAAGGAGTGAGAATAGCAGGGGTGTTGGGTTTATATAAGCGCGGCATCCATATTTTGAGTCCAGGCCCCGGAGCGTGAAACCCTGCTCTCTCTCAGCGCCGCCTTTAATGGGCTTTTTCCACCACAGTCACATTCTGACTTGTCATCGAATGAAAGGCACAGGTGCTACTTGCTACATTAACAAGAAATCTGTTGTCACTAAGCCTCCCTGTAAGCTACAGCCATGTCACAGAAAGCCAGCATGCACAATCCAGAAAATGAATCATTGATTGTATCATTTACACCTCTGCTTTCCCCCCAGTGTGACATGTCAACATGTCCTCCAACATCCTGGGTGGAAAGCAGCTATAGTGTTCCAGGACACTTGGTGAAATCTGTCTGTATCAGGAGCTGTAACTTTGTATCTTTTTCAGACTTTGGGCTTTTTGGGTAAGTGTCTACAAGCATAATGCACTGGTGTTTGAGGAGCTTTTTCCATTCCTCAAGACTGAAACTCTGTGGATGGTGAAGTCTGACTGCAGGAGTTGTGTGGTATTCAAATCCAGGCTTTTATCCGGTCTTGTAAGGACATTTAAAGCATTACCCAAAGAGTACTGCATAATTTCCTTGGCTGTGCGCTCTATCTGCAAAGTAATTTTTCACTCTAGTCCGAGGATGAGGACTAGAATGAGTTTTGTTTGCCAATTTCTCTCCATTGCATTGAGTCAAGGCAGTCACTTTATAGAATATATAAATAAAATAGATGCAATAATAATTTCAGAAAAAAATGGCAGTTGGCATAAAGTCTCAGAAACTGGCATTGTTCGTCCATTCATCCAGGTCTATACCTGCTTAGGTCGATACAGGGTCGCGGTGGGCTGGATCCTGTCCCAACTGCTATTAGGTGATAACAGCTGGCTTCGTTTTCGGGAGGAATTTTGTCTTATTCATGTGATGTATATCATGGAAGCCGTGCCTGCAGTTATTTGTTTTTCGGTGTTGTTCGCTTGGGGTCATTTATTAATTATTCTGTTATGGTATTAGATTCAGTAGAAATTTTTTTGTTTTTGTTTTTTTTTTTTGTTTTTTTGTTTTTTGTTTTTTGTATAGATGATTAGGGGAACTGTGTTTTTATGGAGTCGGCCTGAGTTCTCATTTCGTTCATGTAGAAATACATGTAATGACAATAAACTAAACTAAACTAAAATGACCCAACTGTTATTACTTGCTGATTGGGTTGTAGGAGTGATTTTGTTTCCACTCATTGTAAAATCATTCATTAAGAAATAAGCATAAGCTAGACAGGTTAGCCAGCAGTGGCTAGCCAACATGCACTGGCAGCAAGCTAGGCTAGTAAACAAACCAAGCAGCAAACTCTGGCAGCAAAAAGTGAAGCTGATGTGTAGATGCATGCCAAAAATTGCAGTTCACTCCTCATCCACTAGGGTCTGGCTCCAAAACAGAGTAAATCCACATAGACTCCCATATTAAAAAGGCCAAGTTCACATTTACAAATAAACATGTTGACAACCTGGTTCAAAAAGTAATTTTAGGTTTAATAGGTCAAGTTTACATTCACCCCCCCCCCCCCCCCCCCCGCCATTTTTTACATGTCCCGTCCAGCATCATAACAGCAGAATGGGGATCTGACTGCTGTGTTGTGCCAGGCAGATTCGCTTTACCAAGAGGAGCTTTACATTCAAGTTTGCATTCATGTCAACTGTGGATGTTATTTAATCTTGAAATTTTCCATAATAAGGGGCGTGTCCTTTTGATTGACAGATGATAAATCAGCTTTCAGCGCTACCACTGGTTGCTAGTGGCTAGCTTCCTGCTTGCTCCCGGGAAGGCCTCAGCCAGTAGCAGACCGTTGCGCAGCATCCCCAACTTCCGTAAATAGGGTTGCTACCGGATGCTGCACATGCGTGCTGCCTTTGCTACTATCTGCGGTGCTTCACCTGTGATTGGCCTGTACTTCTGCGGCATATAGTCCCCCTATTGAATGCTGTCTAGTCAGTCCTTTCAGTCCTTGAAATCGGCTTGTCATTTGTAGTCAATCATAATGTGTGGGTCATGAAGCGTAATCGAAGAAAAATCTCAAGTTAACTAGTTCACTTTCGCCAAGTGGTGCTATTTGGAAACGCCAGATTGTAGCAACTATGCTCAGTTAAGCTAAAGTCAGTGCTGCCAGATTCAGAAAATGACTGGGTCAGCTAGAAAACACTTTTGCTCACTTGTCCAACTCAGGACTGCGGGGGGAAGCTAAATTTCACCCAGAGGTGGCATATGCCTTTAAGACTAGATCATTTCTTTGTAACAAAACCTAAAAATAGAACACGCCTGAATGGGACTTTTAATTAGCTTTTGAATAATTTGCTGACATTTCTAGACTGATATTTCTTTGCCTGGCTTTTTTGTTGTTGTTGTTGGTCTTTGTTTTGACATTGTTTGTTTGTTTGTTTTTAGCTAAATTTACTGACAAAAAAGTAGTTTTAAAGGCAGTTAATCACACATAACTGCTGTCTGTTCTGACTGCAGAGGAGAGAAGTTACATCTTTGTATACTAGCTCCTTTTTTGGACAGTTCTGTACTCTCAAGTTGTAACAAATTAAAAGAGATGCAAGGTTGTCAAACATGTAAATGTTCATGAGAGGAGGATAGATGACTCATTTCCCCTCCTTTATGAAATGCAAGCAGCTGGAACAAACAGCTTGTAATTGGAGTTAAAATCTGCCTTTTTGTCCCTCAGGGTTTTGCTCAGCTTGGCAGCTCAAACATGAAATGTTTGCTGTAGCATCAAGACTGTGTTCTTTCTGCACTGGTGCTCGTTAGTATTGCTGATTGATTGCTTTTGTAAATACACTTTGGATTATTTGTCCTTTGCTTTAGTAAAGAAATGTCCGCACTAAAATCCTTTCACGTAGAGGTTAATTGAAAGTCCCAATTAGACTCGGATGTAATATGGAAACGCAGCTGTGCAGAGGTGGAGATGCTGACTGGGACACAGGTGATAAATCCCCTCAATATTTAGCACATGTGCCCTGTTCTACCCCCGAAATAAAAGCATGAAACTAGCAGGGGAATTTCACTTTAATATTCTAACTTGAATCTGTTCTCTAACCACATCAGTTCAACGCTGGGTCTTCATTTACTCCCAAAATATGAATATTTGTTCGAAGCTCTTTCAACAGCTGTATCGTTAGTGACAAAAAGTAATTACCCCCTCCACACATGCACGCACATACACACACAAAGTAGGGCTGTGATCTCAGTAAGCAGAGCCAAGGCATCTCCTCCTCTCTGGTGGCACGCTGATGCAGGCAGCTTTAAAACCTGGCAGCAGCCAAAAGGGAAAAGGAGTAGGAGGCCCAATATCAGAACAATTTCTTTCCTCAAGTCTCACAACCAAATAATTTATAGGGAGCATTCGAGTTTATGTACTTTCAGTCGGGCTGTTTGCTAGTTTGATGATCAATCTGAAGTGACACAGATCTTTTTTTCCCCAGCAATCATTTTCAACTCTGATTCCACGAAGTGTTCTGAACACAAGAAGAAATATTGCAGAAACAAATATGACGTATGAAATCTAATATTGTTAAAATTTTCATCTGAATCGGTGGCAAGAGTAAATCATGGCAAAGCAATACAAGAGACACACACTGGTGCATAAAAATTCCCCAGAATGTAGGAGGAACATGCAGGAAAGGATGCAGGAAAACCCTGTTCACGGTTCAATGACTTCACTTCATTGGAAAACGGCAAGAATTGAAATGTACGAATAAATTAGATTTGTAATTTGAACTATTTGCTGCTCCCAGGAAATAAAAAAACTGAAATGATTGGGAGGTTTGGTTGGCTGATCAGAGTTAAATGAGAATTAAACAAAGAGACAAAAACTGACATTTTGGGTCTTTTCAAAATGCTAAACAATACTTCAAGTCTAAATGCCAGACAAAGTAATTTAAAAGACCAGTGACTGTGCTTTTTTTTTTTTTTTTTTTTTAGCAAAGGGGGAGAGGTGAGCTTGTCATCTGTGGCTAATTTGTTACACAGTTATTGTGACAGATGAAGTTGGACTGAAATGTCATATAAATATGTGATACCGAAGTTTAAAATTGCACTGTCACTGTTTATTGTTTTCCCTTTTTATGTTCTTAATCATTCTATGATCTGGTCTACATTTAGGTTGCATTTTGCACCCCACACCTTCCTCAGTCACTTTTTGTGTTTGCAGATGTGCACAGTAGTACTGTAGGAGCATTAAGCGTATGCGTACAGTATGTCAGAATCATGGAGATTGCTGTAAACAAAGCAAATATGCAATTCAAGGAAGTGGTTTTAATTCAGCTCAGCTGAGGGTCCTATATTTGCCTTGGAGGGTTACAGTTTCATCAGCTCATTATTAGAGATGGAACGCGCGGTCAAAGGTGGCACTTAGTATGGACATCATTACTCTTCTTCTGCTTCTTCCTCCAGGCGGGCCTCTTTGATACAAAGTGAGATTGCGTATGAAATCCATTTCAATTGCTTATTAAATAGTGTTGGTCTTGAACCTGTCAGGGACCAGAACATGTTGTAACCCTTATGTGATTATTTCTGTTCCTGACTTGAGAACTTCCCACAACTTTACACAGGAAGTCTGCAAGCTCATTTTATCAATGATTTATTGAACATCTTTTACTCTTTTGCCACCTCCGTCTGTTACATTACCTCTCTCTGACCTGTGACCTACAAACCTATGCATGAAACAGCCTCTGCCTGCTCCGCCCTTACCGTCTGGCTCAGCCCCGCCCACCACTCCTCTCTCTTCCCCTCCTTCCCTGCAGGTCGGCGATCAGATCTTGGAGGTGAACGGCCAGAGCTTTCTGAGCATCCCACACGACGAGGCCGTCAGGGTTCTGAAGTCGTCACGGCACCTGATGATGACGGTGAAAGACGTGGGCCGCCTGCCACATGCCAGAACGGTGGTGGGGGAGACCAAGTGGATAGCGAGCTCACAGATTGGGGAGAGCTCTGCCAACAGCAGCATGGCGAGGTGAGTATCTACTGGTCCCAAAGTTCTGCTATTGTCACGTCTGCTAGCAGAAATCTGGAATCTGTGGTACAGACTCAGAAAAGTTTCACTTCATTTATTCTAATCTTGATTTAAAAGACACAATTAAAAAGTAATGATGGTGCTCAGCAGATTATGGTTGTTGTGTGAACCGCATCTTCATAATGCCTCATACATGTTCAACAAAAGATCTGGGGCCTCATGTACAAAGGGTTCGTACGCACAAAAACGTGGCGTACGATCATTTCCACGGTAAAGTCGAGATGTATCAAGAATGGAGTGACCGTGGAAATGTGCGGTGCTTCACGTCAACTTCATGGCTGGCGTACGAACGTTTCTACAGCTGTGGAGACTTTGGCGACACATGGAGGCGACGCTGTAAACTGTTATAAGAAATAAATATGAAAACAATCAGTCCCCAGACTGAGTGATGTGGTCAGACACATGAACAAACAGCCCTCATAAACAATTAACACCTGCGT
This sequence comes from Atherinomorus stipes, assembly GCA_023101725.1. Lineage (NCBI taxonomy): Eukaryota > Metazoa > Chordata > Actinopteri > Atheriniformes > Atherinidae > Atherinomorus > Atherinomorus stipes. The sequence continues at coordinate 82,415 of JALJCO010001517.1, read as the reverse complement.
CTGCAATTATGTGTGGATATAAAAGCGCAAAGTGGAGCAAAAATAGGCTCCTTTCCAGCAGCTGTTTTAGATGGAAAAAGACGTTCGAAATGGTGGATATACAGAGAGAGTGTTTTTAGAGGTCGAAAAGATTTACTGATTTAATGATAACTGGCTGGTCAGACGCTTTAAGTTCCCAGAGACATCTCTGTGCACAGAGCTGAAGCCAGGCTGGGGGGGGGCAACACACCCAGCTGCGCCTCCACGCGCTCCGGCGAGTAAATTCACTTATAGGCCTATGCCGGTTTATTTATTAATGCACTTAATTTGTGAGGACATCTATAGGATGATCTGTTCAATCACTTACCAACACAGCAGGGGGGGGGGACTCGGCCGGTATGGCGATTTAACAGTAGCAGGTCGGTTACATCTACATCCCGGGATTAGGAAACCCCCGAGGCTGTGACGCAGGTGATGCAGGAGGAATTCCCAATGCTGCACGTCCTCTTATGGTAATAGATTGTGTCAGCTAATAAATACAGTATTTCCCGTGACATCAGGCTGTGAGGAGGCGACTGTATAAACACACGTTTCACAAATATATATTTATTTACCTTTAGAAAAACCGGAGTCACCCGCGTGAACTCCCACCACCTCTGAAAGACGAAATGCAGTCATGAGCAGCCGTCCTCTGATTCACATCCAACTTGAAGTTGGACCACTTCGTTTTTCGGCTTGTGTGCGCGACTCTGACCCCACATCTTTGACCGCGACACACACTGTCCCATTCACTTTTCTGTTGGGTGTGTTGCCGGACAACAGCGTGTTAAAGTTCACATTTTTTGCGCATTTATACTTAAACAAGCTGCCTCAAGTTCGTTCTCCGTGAATTTTTTTCATTTTCATTCACTGTCATGCTCATATTTTTTCTTTCTGATGGTGCAGAGAGGAGAATCTCCGCTGCAAATCTCATTTAAATGTCATTTGCGTATTTATGTTGGGGGTGTGGACAGGGAGGCGTCAGGTACTCCAACATGTGCGCTCAATTCCACGTTGATTGGGATGTACAAAGGAAAAGTACTTGGATCCATGCGTGCGCACAGTTTCATACATCTGAAAACTTTTGTGCGTATGACGTTTTCAGGATTTGATCGTACGCCGGGTTTCAGTAGGAAATCCACGCAACTCTTTGTACATGAGGCCCCTGGTCTGCATGATGGTGGCAGATGGTTTTCCAAAATTACAAAATACAATTTTTTATTAGTCAACAAAACCATGAAGACTGAGGCAGCCCTAAACAACTTTAACACTCAGTTTTGCATGTAGTATAAGTATTTTTTTCCAAGAAGCAACTGCAATGTGGACTCATCTGACCACAGAATATAAGCTCACAATAACTCTGATCTTGGTGCCATGATGTTTTTTTATACAGTACTGCCTGAGAGCTTGAAGGTCTTTTGCATCCAACAGTAGTTTCTGTCCCTGGACTTCATGCGCTGAGATTTTCCCATACTCTTAATTATTATTATTATTTAATACAATGAAGATGTTAAAAATTCAAAGTTCTGTACAAATATGCATTAAGAAATTACATTCTTAACTGAAAGCTGTTTCCCTGACTAAATTTGGCACTAAGGGCCCGATTTACGAAAGGTTTGCGCTTGTTAAAACAGGTGCTATCTTCATTACGCACGCAATAATCCGCCAGAGCTGATTTACAAAGCAGGGGCAAAAGGAGGTTTTGCGCCTGTCAAGGGGCAAAATAGCGCCGCTGTCCATTTTGCGCATCTGCTGCAGATGAATATGCAAACTGGGCGTTTCTGCCAGAAGGCGCAAAATATTGGGAGGAGACTATGCAAAACTTCAGTTTAACACGCACAATGTGATCTATCAACTGTTCAACGGAAAGCGGGGGCAAAAGATTGCGTGTAATTTAGCACGTCTGAAAAGCAGGTATAACTGGCAGCTTTACGCACTGATGGCTGAAAGAATGCTGCACACAGGACTGCAGACATCGGGTCAGAATCATTTCTCATGATGTGTTCAGGCGACACGTCAAGTTTTCATTATTTAATTAAATAATAATCAACATCACTGTTAAACACGAGTTATTCTAGACATGAACCAGAACATCTGCAGCTGCAGCATCATGGTAGTTAAAGCTGACATTAATTATGTCTTTTTATTTTCTTTTACTTTTTGCCAATGGCATATTTTTAAATTAAAATCATCTCCTGCTCCTCCACACCGCAGCGACTGCTGCTGCTGCTCTGAGGTTGCTGTCCTGCGTGAAGTTGGCCCCCACCCCACAAAAAACTCAGTGAAAATAACCAGTAACGTCGCACAAACTAATGATACTATTTTTTTTACTGAGTTTTGCATGGGGTGGGGGGCAATTACGCAGGTCCCGCGCCTGGCATTGTGCCAAAGAGCGCGCAGTCTGTGCGTAATATCAGATCATCTTCAACAGCGTGTCCTTATCCACGTCCTTAAACTGGCCTCTTCTTACGATCCACAGGGAAACCTGCTGCAATGTTTTTATTTATAGTTATTATGAAGAGTTCATTTGCAAAAACAGACAAACGCCACTGTGGAAAAACGGAGTTAACTGCTTTTGTTGCTGTTGGGTACAAACGTCCTATCTCCATTTTACATCATTAAAACCCTCTACTTCACGTGAGCTTGATTTTCTGAAAATATTCAAAAAGTAAATGAAGAGTTTATGTGCAAAAGCAGTTAACTCCGTTTTTTCTAAATGGCGTTTGTCTTTTTTTGCAAATGAACTCTTCATATTTATCTTATATTCTGTTTTTTATTTGCCTCATTATATCTCTGAAACTAACATCTCTCTATCAGGATGAATTTCATTTTGCGTTTACCACATGCTCTTCTGAACTTTCCGTGGCGCAGGGAGAGCGCACGCTAAATCCTCATTTAAATCCTGCTGTTTGCGCCTGTTACAGATTGCGCGTGTAATCTTTGTAGATCACCCGCAAACGCTAAAATGACAGCACACGCTATTTTTTTTTTGCGAGGCAAAGACATTAGACTCGCAATTTGGAGTCTTTGTAAATCAGGCCCTAAGTGTTGAGCCACAGGCCATACTTCCTTGAAAATGCGAAGACTTTGGTGGATGATCCTTTTATACCCAAACATGGCTCCCTCACCTGTTACTATATCTTTCTCAGTCTTGTATAAATTATTTAAACCTTTCAGTCTTTCTCTACCTCTCTCAGCTTTTTGTTAAATAAATTCCTGTTTTTTCGTTTTCTGAGAATAATTATGTTTCAGTAAAGACCCTGAAAATAATTTCCCTTGTACTTGTGTTTGTTAAAGTTTTGAAAAAGTGACAAATTACAGGTTTTAGTTTTGGGAAGCTTCCCAACATTTTCTGGAAGTGGGATTTGTATGTCTTTGTCAAGAAGCCAAATTAAAGACAAAATATCAGCACAAACAATTACCTGATGACTTGCTAATTTCAGCATGTCAGCAGTGAAAACGAAAGTTGGAAAAACAAGTTATTTTTACCAAACACCTTCATCAACAGAAAACTATAATTATAAAGTGCATCAGGAGCACAAAGTGCCATGAAATAAATGTCAGCGGTATGTTCTCGTACTGCAGTGTAATTACATCTCAGCTATATAAACTTGAATATGAAAAATAAGCATGAATCTTGGGGGTATTTCGGCTAAATATATGAACATTTTAAAAGAGCACAGACATCTTTTTATTCTTTGACTGAAATCAGACATTTAGCAGTTTAATGTGATCAGACGTCTGACCTCATGGCAGGACTATCATTCCTCGGAGAGGGAAATTCAACGCAGTATGCAGCATCTGTCAAAGTGCCACATCTGACCAACCCCTCTTCTGCCCACAACCCAAAACAAATGTGCCGACAACCATTTTAAAGCTTGCAAATGGCAGACTTATCTTCTTCTCAAACAAACAGCAAGCAGCATATTGACCCAACAAGTCAGAACTCCTCATTTGTTTCTGATTCTCCAAAGCAAAAATGATTTAAAAAAAAAAAAAATCGACCAAATGCAAATGATCTTACTTTTTGCACTAAGTTTATATCTGCAATGACTTTAAAGTCAACAGATGTCTTCTTACACGGTTCTTACTCTGTTTCCTAAAAACAAGGCAGCTCAGAGCTGGCAGCAGATGGTTGGTTTCATTGATTCATTCCAGTAAACACTTAGCTGAAAATGTTTTATTTTTTTAGCCAAACTGCTCCCTCTGATTTAAATGTAATAAATAATTGCCATAATGCTCTTTTTTGTTTTTAATATAAACAATAAAACTGAACTAAATTCCTGGAGGCAGTAATAGAAAACAAGATTTTCTTCTTATTCCACATCTCCTTAATATGTTGGATGCACACATTTTTATAGACTCCATAACAGAATTTCCATATACTTTTCTGTCTGTTTTGCTTTTTTTCCACATAATGAATACTGAATAAGCTCCAGAGGCACAAACTTGAACTTTTCAGTGATTATATTTTATCTTTTTCATGTTGGATTCATAAACATGGCAGAATATGCATAATTCCCGAGATCGGTTTTACATATATCCTTTTTTAGATCATAAAAATTGCATCAAGGTTAGTAAATTAAATTAAAAGTTGATCTTCTTGGTGAGATTTTAACTTCAGAAAAGTTTTGAGACTTGCAACTTAGGATATAACTGATGGAATAAAGAATCAATAGGAGAGAAAGAACAAGTCCAAAGTCAACTGCTATTTGCTATTCTCAAACTCCATGTTTGTCTAACTTAACTCATTTCATTCAGGCAGGAAGTTGGAAAGAAAGACCAGATGATATGCAAGCTTCCCATGTGTTGTTAGAGTGCCAGTCTGCAACACTTTAAAATAAAGCGCAAGAGCACACAAACCCAGATGAAGAGTTAAGAGTCTGGTGTCCGTTTATCAGCCTGCGATAGATGTGAAAGCTGTCTCGCCTTTTTTTCTACTTCTTAATTTTTCTCTTTTTTTATCCAAATATACTAAAGTTTTTATTAGCTGTGTGATCACCATCAGTCAGCACTGTTATCATATGAAGGTTTGTTACATGAACTGCCTTCTGCAGCAGTGGTTAGTTTGTTACGAAGTGAAATTTATCTATATTTAGATGAAAAGAACATGAATGTTTAAATGCATATGTGTGCACCTGTGAGGACAAGTGAAATGTGATTAATCTGTCCTTCTCATCTGTGTCTCTGCAGCTTCTCTGTGGACCAAGGAGCCTCTGCAGCAGGAAAGGTGAGTTTCACAAGTAATTAAATGTCTGTATGCGCACAAACTTCTGAATCCTGCTGTCTGCTGTGTTTGTAGAGTGTTTCTCAAGGGGCATGATTATCTCTTTGGCGCTCCAATTTTCTGGTATATTGATCCAACTGCTCATTCTGGCTGTCTGGGAATGAACAAGCTGTACTACGTCTTTGCCTTTTACCAGACCAAACACCATTTTTATGTCTTGGCTTGTCACAACGTCCCATCTGCAGGTTACAAACTATCAGCTCTAATAAAGCAGGGGTCAGTTGTTGATAGATACAGTTTGGTTTAATGCCTTTCAATATTCTATTATTTTGTGGCGTAAGCGAAGCAGAAGTGGATGGATAGAAGGAACGATGGGGGAAGGGATAGAAAAACAGACGTTTCTGTCAAACGTTGTGTTGTGAAACAAACTTGTGAATAATTATTTTGCAACCAAAACTCTTTTCTTAGCGTTGTTTTTGATGTTTCATAGAAGTTAACAGCTGTTCTGATGTTGGAGGTTTCATGAAAATAAAAAATATTGGCATCAAAGTCACTTTTCCACTTGAAGCTCATTGCTGCAGTTTTTAGTGAAAAGCAGGCATTTTTGCTGCAACTACCCATGTTCTACTGCAGATTACTAAATAACGGAAAAAGATAGAAAGAAATGGGTTTTTTTTTCTGATGAAAGAACAGAGTTCAAGCTTTCCTTTGGTAGATTCAGTGTTTACATAGTACACAATGTTCTGTGTCTCTCCAAATATCAGTGAAAATGCTAAAAAAAAATTTGGCAATGTGGAACGCTCTGCTCTGAAAATGTCTGGCAGTCAATGAGTTAATATAAAAACGAGAAGAAAGCACTTCAAATAAATATATAAAAAAAAAAGTGCACTTGTAAACAAATATTATGTAGAAACATTAAACTTGTAATATATATATAGATATATAAATATATATATATATACTGTATATATATAAGTCTATAAGTTATGCTGGAAGGGGGTATTAGCTGACACATCCATGGTATTGGCCGATGCCGATACCAGCAAAAAAAAAAAAAACAAATATCGGCCTAAAATAGATGTATCTGTCTAGCCTTAATAAAAACAACAATAAAAATATCTGTAATACAAAATTATACATGCAAATACAAACATACATACGAGAACACACACTAATGTTTTAGATGTTAGCACAGGCTGTGGGGCCTATGATGAAATAAATTCTTAGTTAATACATGTAATGTAGTTGAACTAGCGTTCATCTTGGCAGCCAATTCTGCACTCAGTGGGGATTTTTTTTTCTTTCTTTTTTTCGGGGGTGGGGGGAGGTCTTTTTTTCCCCACATCTAGCAATTTTCTTAATTTTGTGCCAGTCGATTGTATTTCCCTGCTTTATGTAGTTATATCTGTAACTTTTCTAGTTACAGCTGCCAAGGAGGTACTTTAATGACGGCTGTTTGTCTCTCTGTCTTTTAACAAAATTATTCAAAAAATACTGAACAGATTTGGATGAAATTATCAGAGAATTTTGATAAATGGGTTTTTTCAGGATTCTGTTGTCATTGCAAAATATGGCCACATGGGGGAGCATCCTGCTGGAGATCTCTGCTCACCATTTAAAACCAAAATAGTGTGGGATAGTCTCCGAGCGCTTCTCTAGTTCTTGATGTTTACATGGTGTCATTGACCAATTTTATCTCACAGACTTGCAAAATCACCAATAGCTCATGATATGACGTCAGCTTAGACATGCTAACCTTTGCATTTATGATCCTTCTGTTTCTTGCTCTACTGTCTTTAAACGGGTGTGAGATGTTTTTGGCATTTCACTTAGAGAGCAGGTATTGTGGCTCCCAGCAGACCTTTCTCTATGAAGACATCTACAGTTCATTAAATCAGAGGATAAAGTTTAAGTGTATTATTGGTTATCACACTGGAACTGGGAGCAGAAAAATAATAAAATTATTAAACAGCACTTCATGTTCAGATTTTGAGCTAATAAGAACACTTGGGATTTAAGGTATCGGATTGTACTAATAGGATCTCATAAGCTTTTTTTTTTACTGTCATGCTAATGTGGAGAGGACAACGATGATAGTTACAGGGTAAAATCTTAAATCAATGCTGGTGCTACAGTATTACCTTATACCATAAAGCTGTCATTCATTCACTCACTATAAAGTGGAGCCCTGCTGTCTCTAACATTGACTTTGATTGTGACTTTGCAAAGAAAGAGAGAGTGCGTGGGAACGTCGAAATAAGAGGAAAGTTGGAAGAGACAGCAGCTGACGGCAGCGAAAGAGGAAGGAGAGGAAGGTGAGAGGGAGAGTTCACTTCTCATTATGGAAGCTCTGATGGACAGTCCATCCTGACAGTGCAGGGAGGCCACATGCAACCACGGTGAGAGAGAACAGCTGGACTGATGCTGGAGCTTCTGTCCAGGCTTGGTGACAGATTTAGATGTAAAATAAAGATGTAACGTTTGTCTTAATCTGCTGGGCAATACTTATAAGAAACACAGCTTCTTTCAGTTTGCCTTTTTTTCATTCTGTGCTGGAATAATTGTTTTTCTCAAGTTTTTAAGCATTTTTATGTGATTAAGACAAATCCTCACCTTGTTTTATACTGGTTTGCATCAGCTGACTGTCTTTCAGTGTTTGCACACGTGCCATGCCATAACTAGCGAGGTGGAACTGAACAAGATGACACACAGTGAAACTCATTTACTGCATTTTCCCCACTGACTGCTTTTCATGCCACAAAATTCATCTTTATGTTTTTTTTTTTACTCCTTTCCCATGGTTGCCTGTTTCCCTCCAGTGGAAATGCGTTTGTTTGGCTTTTCAGATTTATTTTTGCAGCTCACTGTGAAACAGAGGCAACGGGACAAATGTCAGAGGTTGGGTTTTAGCCGGTGACGATGCGGCTCTGTGACTGCTGTTTCTGCAGATCGATCTGACAGAACACCTGTGTTATTTACAGTTTTTTACATTCCCCTGCTGAGAAGACTTTGCATCTCTGTCAAGCTCAGGCAGACGAGCAGAAGAGCTGCACTAGGAGCTTGATGTGTTCTGCTGATGCAGACTGAATGACAACAAACGGTAACTTTCTGAATAAATTATGGAAATTTCAGAAAGTGCTTCACATGTTTATTTTGTGATAATGCAGCAGAAGCTGTTCATCATTATCACTGTGTTAAAAGCTAAGTGCTGGATTTATTTATTTGATCTAAAGAATAGCTTCTTATGAAGCATGGGCAATAAAACAATATGTTTGCCCTTTAATGGATGGAAATGCACTCAGCAGCCACTTAATTAGGTACATGTGTTCACTTTCTTGTCAATGCGCATATGTAATCAGCCAATCAAATGGCAGCAACTCAATGTATTTAGTCATGTAGACGTGGTCAAGATGACTTTGCTGAAGTTAAAACTGATGATCAGAAAGGAGAAGAAAGGGGATCCACGTGGCTTTGCATGCAGCATGGTTGGTGGTGCTAATAGGACAATAAAAGATGGGAAAACATTGCCCGGTCTGATGAGTCACCATTTCAGCTGCTCTTTCTGACCCCACCATTCACATAGCAAGGTTAGAATTTGGTTGAAACAACATGAAAACATGATTCCATCTTCCTTTGTATCAAAGATTCAGGCCTATGGTGGTGTAATGGTGTGGGAAATATTTTCTTGGCACACTTTGTGCCCCCTTGGTACCAACATGGCATATTTAACCAAATGACCATAATCTACCTGAGTACTGCTGCTGACCATGTCCATCCCTTTATGACCACAGTGTAGCATCTTCTGATGGCTTCTTCCAGCAGGATAAAGCACCATGTCACAAAGCTCAGATCATCTCTGACTGCTTCTTTGAACATGACAATGAATTCATTGTACTCCAATGGTCTCCACAGTCACCAAATCTTAACAGAGCAGCTTTGGGATGTGGTGGAACGGGAGATTCTCATCATGGATGTGCAGCCGACAAATCAGCAAAACTGCGTGATGCTAACATGTCAATATGGAGCAAAATCAGTAAGGATTGTTTGAATCTTTGAATCTTTGAATCTTTCCACCAAAATGAGATTTATGCACAACTCCACTACTTCCTGAACTTAACCCAGCTCCTTTGTCTCATGTCTTTCTGATTAATCCAGGTGTGCCTCAGTAACCACAATGACAATGGCCAGACACACCTGGATTGATCAGTTTGTCCAGTAATAAAAGACAGGAGACAAAGCAGCTGGCTTAATGGTTCAGCGTAATTACTGAAATCTAGTGGTAAAGATGGGTATTTGAAAGAAAAGATGTTTTCTTTCAAATGACTTCATATGCGAGGCACTGTTGTGAATGTACAGTGGCTGTTCGTGGCCAAAATTCTCCCAGACATAAAGATGTTTTCATCTGTGAATGAATCCAGTTGTACCAGGTGAAGCTATGACTTCACTACACGTAACTTTTAATGTATTTTAAGTAGGGATGCACGATATTGGAATTTTGGCCGATATCCGATATGCCGATATTTTAAAATGCATGTGGCCGATAACCGATACCGATACCGATATTAAAGCTGAAAAATAAATTATGTAATATTCATTCCTTGTGCAAAAATAGAAAATTAGAAAAATACCCCAACTTGTATTTATGTATAACAAGTCAAATTTAATGACAGTTGTTTTAACAAAACAAATAGGATATGTGCATTTTATCCTACAACAACCTGGATTTTCTTTTCACTGAGAAAAAAACTAACCCAAAAACAGGGATATTTAGTTATTACACAAATGATTGTGTATAAACTCTGTTCACACAGAACATAGAGAGAAGTGCATTGTACAAGTATTCTGCAAGCACAAATAAAACAACAGATATCTCCGACAGTGAATCTATATCAGTTTGTGGCCAGATGTGCTGGACAGGCAATCACTTAAATTCAAAATACCGTAGACTGAAAACAGAGCTGATTATGCAGGTACAAATTAAAATTAACTCAAATCTTAAATCTGCTCAGTGCAAACAAACTGAAAAGTGCAAAAAATATTGTCAGCTTCAGTTCTTTGTCCAGTTCAGTGTTCACAGCACTATTTCAGCTTCAAACATTGCATAACAGAGGAGGTGATGTGCAAATAACATGTGCAAAAATGTAAATAAGTAACATAAACTAGTAACAGTTTTGGTCCTCAGTAACGACACATCCTGCCCTTTTAAAGTCCATAGAAAAATACTCACTGACAGGAAAATGTAAGTAATCTAAAAGTCAAGTGTGAGAGGCAGGTTTTTTTGGACAAAAATAAGCATCTCTGCCTTTTCACAAGCTATGCGGTTTCTTTTTTCATCAATGACATGTGAAACAGCACTGAACAGCCGTTCACTGTCAACACTAGAGCTGGGTGCACTGAGGTACTTGCATGCAACCTGGGCAAGAGCTGGGAAGCGGGCCTAGTTGGAATTCCAGTACTCCAAAGGACTGGCAGTTCTGGGAATGGTGGGTTCACCCAGGTATATGTGTACCTTTTAAAACAAAGAAAGAAAGCAAATATGAAATTTTATTGTAAGCACAATCAGTACAATAAAGTGGAATTCCTTTTTATGCATTTATTTAACTTTACATTTGTAATTATTCTTAGTTTATTCACCTGTGATGCTGTCTCGCTTGTGGAGGCGTGCTCTGGGGAAATGCTCTCTTCGATGATTTCGTCGTACATGTCCAACAGTGATCCAGTTCGGGCCTTCTTCTTTGGTGGGAGGTCATCTGTACTGGCATCTCCGTGCTCACTGCCATCTCTGACGCTGTCACCCATTTCATTGATGGAGCTTAGTAACAGGTTGTGCGCTCCCTCCTTCATTTCTCTGTCGAAGTAGCGATCTTTAAATCTTGCATCCAGCATGGTTGCAACAGCATAAAGTGCTTTTCTTTGCACACCATCAAAGCGAGCACGGACAGCTTCGAGCAGAGTACTTTTGGCTGTCTGCACACCTCTGTCTGACTCACTTGTCTTGCTCAGCAGCCGAATCAAAGCCACTACCGCTGGGATGACCTCTGAAACAGATGCCTGTGCAGAACTGATCTCTCTGGTCAGTTGCTCGAAGGGTGCAAGTAGGGTGATCATATTTTCAAGAATTCCCCACTGGTTTGCCGTCAGAGTCACTGGGAGGTCAAAATCAGCAGCATACGCGCCCAAAGCTCTCTTCTGCTCCACCAGGCTCTGCATCATGTAAAAAGTCGAATTCCACCGCGTGGACACGTCTTGTTGAAGCCTTTTAACAGGCATCCCAGGCATGTCCAGATGTCTGTGGTGAAACTCACCCAAGTGCAATCGGCAATTAGCTTCTCAATGCGGGTGGAAATTTCCGCTTGCAACTCCGGCAAGGCAACATCAGAAAAAAACCTCCGACTGGGGACCGTGTAGCGAGGTTCAACGTATTCCAAAAATCTCCTGAATCCAACGTCTTCAACGAATGAAAAAGGCTGGTTGTCCAGAGCGATGCACTCCATCAGTTTCTGAGAGATGCCTTTTGCCCTTGGATGATCGCGGCTGAATTTCTTGGATTTATCCAAGGCTTGGTGGAGAGACTGCTGCTGGAAAAGCTTCGATTCGCCGCCGCCGCTGGTAACCTGCTTCTCTTTTTCCTTTCTTCGCGGCCAAGAACTCGGTGTAACGGTCGTCAGGATGACGGCTCTTGAGATGGTTAATCAGGTTAGTGGTGTTGAAAGACTTTGTTTTAGATCCTCCACGCATCACTGATGCTGAGCAGTCATTGCAAATAGCAGTTTTGCTATCTGTTTCCGATACTTTAAAAAACATCCACACCGCCGACATTTTGTATTCATCTGCTGCAGTGGCTGCCCAGACGTGATAAAGCTGTGCAGGTGGACGCGGCGTTGTGACGTTTACATCCTTGCGCGGGAGGGGTGTGGGCGGCAGAGGAAGGAGGACAGGGGAAAAAACATACGGCAAGTTCATTACCAAACAGCGACCTGATCGGTTAAATATCGGTTGAATATCGGTGGGGTGGCCGATGTCCGATACTCAGTTTTAAGGCCGATATAGGCCGATACCGATAGTGGGCCGATTATATCGTGCATCCCTAATTTTAAGGCATTACTTATCCCAAACAGTAATGCTTACCATGTTTGGGATACAAACAGTGTATCCCAAACTAACTCCCATTAAACAAAGCTGGTACAGTGGTACAGTTTTAAAGATTAAAATGTTCTCACATCAAACATTTTTTTGTCCATTTAGGGATACTGTATTAAAAATGGCAGCACAAATATGGCAGCCTCCACGTATGTGGACCCCCAGCAAGTAGATATGAATGGCTCATTTTAAGAAAATAAACACATAACAGCTATTCTAGTGAAGCAGTTACACATCAATAGAAACAAAGTTTTGAATTATATATCACATTTCCTTGCCATTGACCTTTGATTTTGTTACACACTGAACCTTTAAGTTCAGGAACTAGTGGAGTTGTACATATAGCCCATTAAAAGAAAAATGGCGCCAGCCTATAATCTGCACAACAGACACAAGTGTGCATGCTCAACTGGCCTTCCTGCAGACCAGATCTCTTCTACCGTACTTACAGTAAAGGCCCTGTACCTGATTTCACTCTAATCTCTCTGAGAAAAGTTGGGAGAGTTGGGAGAGTTGGGGGAGTGGGTGGCCTAGTGGTAGGGTCGTGGGCCTTGGCGCGGAGGACCTGGGTTCGAGTCCCCGACACGACTCCTAGGTTAAACACTGTGGACCCCTGAGCAAGGTCCTTAACCCTCCAACTGCTCCCCGGGCGCTTTAAGTAGCAGCCCACTGCTCTCTGATACTCACAGTACAGAGATGGGTAAAATGCAGAGCCCTAATTTCTCCACGGGGATCATACAAGTATATTAAAAAAAAAAAAAAAAAAAAAAGCTTTCTACACGGTATAATATGTGGTAAAAGAGGTCATTTTATGAAAATAAATTACTCATTGATTGCGCATATGCATGAATCCAGGCCTTTTTAGTTTAAGTGTCTCACGCTGTCGTGATGCTTTTTTCGGCCAATGGAGTTCAACCTACAGAAGTTTCAGTTTCCAATCAGCCACGAACAGCGTTTCCTAACGAGGGGCACCCCACGCATGCACAGCAGATATTGTAAACAGAACCGCACGGCTTCTACCGAAGGGAAAGCCATGCTGGCTGTTTATAAAGCAAAATGGCCTGAAAACATCAAAACTGAGGAGAAGAAGAGAGACTTGAAATGCAGGAGAGACCAAAGAAGGAATAAAGTTTGTGTAAATTTTGTTGGATTGTACTGAAGGTAGAGAGCAGCTGGACAGCCTCAGACAGATCCTGGACTGGAAACTGGCTGTAATCCAACTAGACAGGCATTTTTTCAAAAACTTTCTTTTTAGTAACATTTTATGTTCTCAGCAACTGGCTCTCTGGCACTACCTCTGCTGGTTTGACTGCATCCTCCTTCCTATACCGTATGTAATGCACAATGATATTTACATCGTAACGCAACCAAGCTTTACATCACATCACTTTCATTCGCTTTGATCGGTTAGATAATTTATTAGGCTGTCATGTTGTAATGTTGCCAATAACATCATAACACATCACCTTTTTTTTCATCTGTGTTCCTAACTGTAGTTACGGTAAACTACCGGTTTATGAATTAAGTGACGGAAAATGTCTTTCAGCTGATTTGCAGCCATTTACTGCAACCAAAACAGGAAATTCACTGGAAGATGCAAGTTTTCTCTGGAGTTTCCTTGTGCACAAGTATGACATGTGCACGTTATTTCATGCATGTCGAGTGGGAGGAGAGTATAACGGAGACCAGAAGTGTTTCTAACTGGGAGAAACAGTTAGGGGCGTGGCTTACAGCTCAAACTAAACTGTTCACCTGGTTCATGGTTCGAAACTGTGCAAAATTGGGTATAACACCTTTAACATGCATGGTGTATGTTCAGAGCCATTTAATGGTTTCTCAGTTATATGGAGAACAGTTTGTCAATCATGAACAATGCATAAAATCAGCAGGAATTTTGTTCTTATTAAGACAGTTAAAGGAAATACAGTAGCTGCTGTGAATGTGCACTGTCTCTATCAGGATAGGATGATAGATCCTCTGGAAACCCTCTGAATATGCTGGGCAATGGTGCGTCCAGTTTAGGTAGTCTTGACTATTGACGATCCTGTCAGGAGCACAGCTGAACCCAATGTTGGGAGGAACTTTATGACGATCACTCTTTAATCTTTTATTAGGCAAAGAACCAGATTTGATTATTTCATAGGACACAAAATTCCTCCTCAAGCTACTCCAGGAAATCATTCAACCACCCACCAATCATCAAAGATCAGGCTACATCCCTGATACTTTATTGAGATTGGTTTTCAACGTAAAAATGAGAAGAAATTTTTATTACGAGTATTTACTACTGTAGGACTGTTATTCTTTTAGGTAGGGCTGGGCGATATGGACCAAAAGTCATATCTCGATATATTTAGGCTGAATATCGATACACGATATATATCTCGATATTTTTATCGCAAAGTGAGAGTAAATATTTTGTTCCAGTCAGAGCCAAATATGACATTACAAGTAGTTTAATTTAAACAGACTGGATGAAATAATGCTCAGCTGTTCAAAGTATGATAAAATGTAAACATAATATACTGTAAAATACTGTATGTAATAATACTCGCAGATGCAAGTAAGGAACATTACACAGAATTAAATGTAATAAACCCTAGTAAGGTTAGCATTTCTATACAAAGACAAAACAAACACACATTGAACTCCATATCTCGATATGGGCGATATGGTCCAATTCCATATCTCATTTGAAAATATATCGATATATTTTTCATATAGATATATCGCCCAGCCCTAATTTTAGGTTTAAGTAACCAGCTTTAAAAATTGTACTGAGTATCACAATAACACTCTTCTCTGTGGTTGAAATTGAGGATTTCCAGGTATTTGGCCAATTATGTTATGGTTATGGATTTTTTTTTCTGACAGTATGGAAATACCCTTGTAAATAAAACAATTGTTGTTCTTGTGAGTCTTGTTTTCTAAGGAACTCTGGACCCTTGTGTACAGAAAAAAATCTGTTAGCACACATCTGGACAGATATCATGACAGAGGACAGTGACCTGGTTTTTCAAGCAGCTGTCTCTCCTTGTTATCGCATGCGACAGTGAAGGCTGTCACTATTCATAAACCAGGGGTTTTACCTTCTCCCCTGTCCTTTAGATGAACTCCCTATGGTTACTGTTGCAGTTTGATGCAAATACTGTCTGATGGATATACACCACCCATCACAAAAAAAGAAAAAGTCACACACTCCAATATTTCCTTGGACTGCCTTCAGTTTTGATGCCAGCACACATTCACTGTGACATTATTGTGAAAAGCTTCTGTGATGTCACATTATTCATTTCCATCCAGTGTTGCATTAATTTCTCACTTAGATCTTGAATTGATGATGGTAGAGTCTGACCAAAGCCTTCTCCAGCACATCCCAAAGATTCTCAATAGGGTTCAGGTCTGGACTCTGTGGTGGCCAACCCATGTGTAAAAATGATGCCTCATGCTCATTGAAGCAGCCTTTCACAGTCTGAGCCTGATGAAACCTTGCATTGTCATCTTGGAATATGGCCGTGCTATTATGGGGAAAAAAATCCATTCGGTATGTTCTGGTAGTCAGCTGATGTCACTCTTTGAACACATAAAGTTGCTTAACCTACTGTTGACCTCAGCTTAGATCTGACCAACTGCAGCATAGACTGCCTCCACTGGCTTGTACAGTAGGTACTAGACATGATGGCTGCATCACTTCATCTGTCTCTCTTCTTACCCTGATGTTCCCATCACTCTGAAACACGGTAAATCTGGACTCATGCTTCCGAACAAACTGAGGCCTTTTTCTTCAGTCAAACTCACTTATTTGTGGTTAACTTATGACTACGCAGCTGTTTAGTCTCCATCCTTTGAGTTCCTGTCACATTGTATGTGTGGAAATGCTCTTATTTTCACTGTTAGATATAGTCGAGAGTTTTACTGTTGTTTTTTTTTATGATTTAATTTCACCTAGCATTAAGCCACAATTATTCAAGATATTTTTTCGAGAATGTTTTTCCTTGAAGATGATTGTTTCCCAGTTCTTAACCTCTCCCAGTTCTTAAAGGTGAGGTAGAGGATAGGGCCGGGCGATATGACTAAAATCCCATATCACGATATAACAAATTTCATATCATAATAACAATATACATACAATATAGCTTTTTTTTTGGGGGGGGGGGGGGGGGTCAATTCAATCATTCAGTTATTATATAACTTGTATTTAAATTGCTTCGATCGTTTCAAATCATCGACTGAACAAATAAAGGTAGCAGGTACTAAATGTTTCTTCTACTTCATTTTTTCTCAGCAGGATGTGTTGGTCATGTTAACATCTGACGGTATCCGCGATTAGGCGCTTTACTTCAGTGTTTTATTTGTCAAGATGCGCAGCATGTACGGGCACATGTCACCACGTGCGTGCATGGACGTGAGGACACACATCGCATCTTGACCTAAAGAAACATGGAGGGAGACGGTGGCAGACGCGTTTCAGACCAGGATAATTAGTTCTCAACAAGATGACTGACCAAACCAAACCAAGGCGCTTGTAGTTAAAAGATGGACTTTTTCTGTCGCATGGATGTGGTTTGGATATATATAAAAAAAGACCGACACAGTCATGGATCAGACAACAGAAGGTATCCCGGCTCTTGGGACTGTTGTCTCTTTTTATATCCAAGCCACATCCATGCGACAGAAAGTTGTCTCTTTTAGGTAAAAGCCTCTCAGTTTGGGTCGGCTGGTCATCTAAGAATTAGTCTAATTACATCTTGATTAAACACTGCAGTAAAGCGCCTAACGCCGCATAAACGATAGAGCTTCATACAGCATGAAACTAGAAATTTTCTATTGTCCAGACTCAGTAGAGGATCTTGGAAAAGCAGTTCGAGCAAGCTATATTTGAAAAAAGACACACTTTGAAAATTCCCCTTGAAGTCACGCCTCCAGAGCGCAGGAAAATGTGCCTCGAGGTGGTGTTGTAGTCAAGACCACACCACCAAGACCAAGACATTAGTGAGACCAGGAACTGGGACAAGACCAAGACGTTTCAGGGACCATGGGCCGAGACCAAGACATTGTACAAGACTGGGTAATGTCTTAGTCTCTGTCCCTGTTCTCGGTAATGTCTTGGTCTTGGTGGTGTGGTCTTGACTACAACACTGCCTCGAAAGTTCATGAGCAAGTCGCTGCAAACAACCAGGAACAGCCGAGTGGATAGCTTGTTAACTTGCCAGTAAACAGCTGATAAACCACTTTTCTAAAAGTATTTTGCTCACCTCCAACTCCTTCTACAATGTAAAAAGTCCACATTGCAAACGTTGACGTCTCCATGATTTGATTCGAAACCTTTTTTTCCTTTTTGGTGGATTTACCAGAGGAAATGGGGGGGGGGGGTAAAAAGCAATCTTTTTACTTAAAAAAGTAATCTGTGACAGTTTAAGCCTGGCATACACTGCCAGTGTTTTTCTACGACTGTGGGAGTAACTCATGTAAATAACTTGGGTCATTATAAAAGTAACTATAATCTGTTATAATGACCCAAAATGGCTCATAATCTTATTACAGGGGGAAAAAAAGTAATTAGTTGGATTACTTTTTTTTTTTTTTAAAGTAATCAGATTACTAAGTAATCAGTTACTGGCATCACTTTTCAATTGTCTTTGGATTTTTGTTTATTTATTTTCAGGCCTTTCTGTTCCACAGGTGACTACATTTTTTTCATTTGTGTGCTAGAACATTTGATTAATCGGCTGCAATCGGGGTGTGAAGGAGATTTTTGGCATTATCGTAAAAAAATGCTCTTTTAATACGTCATCCTTTTTCACCTTTAGTCTCCTTCTTTGTTTGATACATGCCAATAATAACGTTTTCCACAACCACAGGATATGTCTTTTGACATAACCGTTTAAGAAATGAGCAGCTGCATGTTGGCAGCTGAAACATGCAGCAGTTATCCAGCTGGAGGCTTATTTGTTTAGTTAATTCCAGGAGGTCATTTTTTCTCTCCTTGTTTATGAAGTTTCTGACATCTTTGAAGCCTTATGGTCGATCACACCAGGTCTGGTGCGCTGGTTTTGTTCCGACCTCTGCAGCGTGTCAAATCACACTTGGAGGGTGTCAGACGTTTAATTAGGACCCTCACCTCTGCATGCTGTGTTTACATGCAGCAGATGTCTGACAGCAGAGTATCCTACTGCTGCTGTGCTTCTAGTATGGCACATTACACAACAATTTCCTTAGGCAGGAAATCTGTGGCATCATCCACTTGCCATAGGCCTTGCATGCTTCCCTCAGATGACGGCATCATTCTGACATCATTCTCTATGCATCGAAACAAATTTTGAGCATTGACATAATTATATAATCAATTATGTTGACGCGTCGTCACAGCCCTAATTGTCTTTTCCCTCTGTCATTGTGTGCAAATACTTTCTTTTTAAAATATAAGTGAAGCCATATGTGTATTTGTGCTTTAAGTGGTCACTCTGTTGTGTTTTTTTTTTCTCTTTTTTTAATTATCCTACCAGCATTTCTTATCTCAGTGAGGTGGAGCAGCTGGGGTTGGAGGTGAAGAGGGAATGGATAACTACAGCAGCAGAACGGCTGTTTTTATAAAGTTTGTGAAGAGAAGGGATATTTATCTCGCTTATCTTCCGTACTGACACATTTATGTTGTGAGGCTCACCATTTATGAAAAGGCAGACCTTTGTAAATGATTCTTCTACAACTGATAGACTTTATCTCAAACTGTGAAATTATTGTCTCAGTAGATGGAAAGAAAAATAAACCAAAAAATAATAACATGAGATAAAATGGCTCACAATGATATAAGAAACTAAAAATGATAAGACTTGGAAAGACACAGTGATAAGTTGAACAAACAGCAGGAGATTAAGTTGTCAGAGCAGAAATCATCATGAAAATGAACATTTATTTTAAAGAAGACATTTTTTTTTCCTTTTTTAAAGGACCACACAGCTTCCTGATGTGTTCCTGAAATGTCTGAACATAAGAGTGAGAAAATAAGAGTGAGACGATGCAGAAAGTGGATCTTTCTGACCCTCGTCTTCTCTCTGACCCTCTTTTCCTTGACCCCTGAGTCTGTAGAGATCTGTAGGACTCAACCACCCTCGGCTCACATTACTATAACACGAGAGAGGATTCAGTAAAAAGCCTGAGCGCTCACACACCAAACTTAGAGAAAAATACCAGACTAGCAGCTTTAGTCTCAAATACAGACATTTCCTTTTCTACTGCTGGATCATGGGTAGCTGCAATCGAAAAAGTAAATAAAGTAAATAAAACAGACACTGGGAATATCATGCCTGGTTGATAACATCACTGAGAACTCATGCTGTAACTCTGCCGTCACATGCCCGATCTATAAACATATTCATTGTCAGCTGCTGCTGAAGCTGCATTTCTGGAGAAATTACAAATTGGATCTTCCAGTTGATATAAAAAGCTAATAAGTGTCAATTTGAAGCTAGATTTCCTTGTTGAGATATTTAGTAGCTATTTATCTGTCAACAGTTATGATTTAACTTAGATATTTTTTAGTTCAGATTATTTTCTCTATTTGTTTTGAGAAGATATTTTTAGTTATTGAGCCAAGTCTCTTAATTTTTTGTTTCTTTATGAGCCATTTGTATGGGCTAAATTCATGAATACTGTATAGTGTCAGGTGTAGGACCAGCATGCAAAAGCAGCAGTCAGGGAAGACTTGTTTGCTCCTGTCTGCTTGCTTTCAATGGAGGAATAAACCATCAAAACCTGTGAATTTCATTGGAAATTGGAATGCAACAATGGGAATTGGAATTCACTGGAATGCAACAAGAGCTTTGAACCTGACTTGATTAAATGTCATAACAGATTAACAACAGATTACTGCACTGTACCTGCAAAACTGTTACATTTCTGCAAATTCAAGCAGATGTACACACTGGAAGAATGCTGGGAAGCTCCACCCACCTATATTCAACACGCTATGAGTGTTTGTAGGCTAGTTTATCTGTCCTTCTCTGATTCAATCACAATAGTTTCATATTCTGAAAAAAATCTTCTTTCTTTTTGTTTCTGTTGTGTTTCTCTTTGTTATTTAAGCTAAAGGTGAAAGAATGCCATATATTTATTGTCATTTGCATATTTTAATGGGAGGAGATGAAGCGATGCTGAAGCTACGCTCATTCCAGGTCAGCTTGGACATATCAAGGAAAAATGCACAGGAACAAGCAAACACACATATAATACTGCACATTTTAATATTTTAGGCGTACATATTCCCCCACTTTTGTTGGAAGGCCATCTTTCGGTGTGAAAGTGACACAATCCTTCTTACACGAAGCCCCTGGTCTATACCACTACATTTTTTTTATCTTCTGAGAGACTTCCCATCTACATTCTTCACAGAGTGGTATGAGGGTTTCCTTGTACCTAACTGGCAGCATGGTGTACTGATCAAGGCAAAGTCCAACCCATTCCAAAGATCTGGCTCTCTCCAACAGAAATCAGCTCTTCTCATTGACTACAATGAATGAAAAAAGAGACTTGTTCTTGAACGACACATCACTAGAAGTGATTTCTATCTTCACAAATAATGTCAGAATGTTACACACATCGTTTGTATTTCTGGACTCATTCTGCAACAAAGAAGTCACCAAACTCAGAGATGAATGTCAGAAATCTGAAAGGAGCCATTTCAATGTTGTATTGCCCCTTTCACACTAGCACCTACTTGGCCCGGCCCTCATTGGGCCAACACCACACTACCCCAGTTTTGTTTGTTTTGCTGCTGCTTTTCCAGGAATTGAGCAGCATCACTGTGAGTTTTTTGAAGTACAGTAATCAGTTTTAATCTGTTTTAATGATTAATAAAATTTGAAACGATATTACTAATTGTTGGGGATTTTATCACGGTTAATCATTTTACCAGTAATCGTTACATCCCTCATTACAATTAAGGGCACCTGAGGCGGTGTCCGGTGTGGGTGGGGTCGACATAGCAAGGCTTTGTGAAGTCGATATTGATTTTCAGGATTCTATCTCTTCTCTTCTTGCTGTGCTTTTGCTGCTGCTAATGTTTTCTCTGGTTGAGGTTTTTAGAGATGGCGTGGTCGGGAGTCGCACTCATGACTCCTCCCGTGACGTCATATTCCAGCCAATAGTGGCCTGTGATCTGGATACGTCATCATTTTTTAGTCCTACTCGGCTCCTTCAGAACCACAACAGAGTAGGTGCTAAAAAATGTATCTAGTAATGTGAACACAAAAATATCAGGCAGTGTGATGCTGGGCTGGGCTAAAGCATCTCCACCCCTACAAGCATTTCTGGTTCGGGTTGAGTGGGTTTTGGTTTGCAGTGAAGTTGATAGGGCATCTCTGATGCATTAAAAACTGAAAGTACGCTGTAAACTCATCATCCATGCGTCCCAGGGACGCACCACATGCACCACAACTCCTGTTTAAATTCACAGTAACTACCGAAAGAAACTTTTTTCCACCCGTGGACATCATTTTAAAATATCATCATAGCTTTGTAACAAAGCCCGCATTGACTCAGTAGTTATCCTTTATGATGCTGATGGTGAACAGTTATTTTCGAGATGTCCTTGAAGGCAACACAGCTGCGTACGTCTCACCTTAAGTTTCATTTTACTGTACTCAGTAACGAGGCTGTTTTAAATCGCCTTCTTCTGCCATTTTAGTGTTCATGGACGTTGTTAGGCCTGTTATAGTTTAATGTTTGCTTGGAGCACCATGCACCACTGTAAATTCCAGCAGCTGGATAAGTTTTTCATCCTGATGTGATCTACTCTGACAACCCCTGCACATGTGCATAACACACAAGTCTGCTGGTGGTTGAAATGGATGTAAGGAGGGGTTTTTTCCCCTCTCAGAAGAAAGTAAGTCATCTTTCCTGCTGGTTGTACAATTCAGATAAATCCAGATACTTAACAAATGAAAACTAGTTGATTATTGATAAACCTGGGTCCTTGTGATACATAAATCCTCCCTTTTCCTGTTAAATTGTCAGCATGATGCTGAGTTCTGTTTGTGTTAGCTGTGAAAACATAAACCCTTTTCAACACCATGTTCTGTAAAATCATATTCTTACTGAATCAAAACAACGTGCAGTAACTGGTGAGATTAGTATTCTTAAGTTCTCCATTAGGCTGAATGATGGTATAATGTTTTTATTTTCTTTTATTCTTGGGTCAGTGTAAACAAATTTTTATGAAGTTAATTTTGGAATTGGAAATTGACCAAACTGGTTACTGTGGAGAGAAAATTCATAGCTGGATATATCTGCATCTTATCTGATGGAATAAAGTATGGCCTCATTCATTTCTGATAAACGTTTACCATAGCATTTACATAATTGCATACAGATTGTTTCAGAAAAAGCACAGTGGTCATGGTAGTCCATGCCACACAGGCTTGATTTGTTTAAAAGAACTTTACAATGATGCTTTTTCAATAGAAAAGAATTGAAGGAGAAAGTCTTGCTTTTACTGGCTTTATTACTTCCCCACTACACGATGGACAAAATTTTATGTTATTTCATAAGTGCCCCGAGCTATTAAAAAAGTCCCTGTCTTGGTTTAGAACAATTCAAAATCATGGGGAAGACTGCTGATCTGACAGTTGTGCAGAAAACCATCATCGACTCCCTGCACAAGGTGGAAAGACACAAAAAGTGATAGCAAAAGAAACTGGGTGTTCTCTGAGTGCTGTCTCAAAGCACATTAATGGACAGCTAAGTGGAAGGAAGAAGTGTGGAAGAAAACGGTGTACAAGTCAGACGGCTGACAGCAGCCTGGAGAAGATGGTCCAGAAAGGGCCATTCAAAAGTGTGGAGGACTTCATAAAGAATGGACCTCTCAGCTTCATTAAGTCCAGCATAAACGCAGCCGTCTACCAGGACATTTTGGAGCACTTCATTCTTGCTTCAGTGGACCAGCTGTATGGGAATGCATACTTCATCTTCTAGCAAGACTTGGCACCTGCCCACATTGCCAAAAGTACAAAATCTTGGTTCAACACCCATGCTTGATTGGACCGCTAACTCACCTGACCTGAACCCCACCGAAAACGGGTGGGGCATTGTCAAGAGAAAGCTGAACGGGAAGAGACCAAACAATAAAGAAGAGCTCAAGGCTGTGATGGAAGTATGTTTGTCTTCCATAACTCCTGAGATATGCCAGAAGCTGGTTGCATCCATGCCATGTCGGGTTAAGGCAGTCATTCAAGCAAAAGGGGCCCCAACCAAGTACAGTACTAAGTACATATGCAAGATTTTACTTCAGGAGGCCTGACTTTTTTGCATTCAAAGGGCCTTTTTAAGTTGATTTCATGCAATATTAAAATTTTTTGAGTTCTAGAATTTGAGGTTTTCTTAAGCTGCAAGTCCTAATCAGCAACATTCAAACAAATAAAAGCTTGAAATATATTGATTTGCATATTATTTATCTATACAATATGTGAATTGCACCTTTTAAGATGAATTATAGAAATACATGAACTTTTTCGGGATATTCTCATTTTTTGAGTGGTACCTGTATATGTATGTATATGTTTGTGTATATATATATATATATATATATATATATATATATATATATATATATATATATATATATATATATATATATATATATATATATATAATATTTAATATAAATCCCCCCCCCCCCCACTCCCTTTTTTTTTTTCCCCCACTCCTCCTGGAGCCGGAGTATTAACTGGATAGCGCTGCTACATGAACGTGTGACATCATCGCATGCAACACCTTTAACCAAAGCACCACACAAGACAGAAACAAAAGCAGGGGTCATCCCTGCTTTGTTTTTATGCCGGGTCGCGCGGGAAGTGACTGATTTTTTAAAACTAATTAACGGATTGCAGTGTGATAAGCTCCACCTTTTTTGGTCCGGAACGGTTAAATCAGTACCCATATGGAAGGGTCCCAAAAAAGTTGGGTGGGTCGGATATAGAGGTACCCGTTCCCAGTTTTTACCTGTGGGGACACAAAAAATGTGAACCAACCCGACCTAGACCTGCTGGTGGAAACGGGGCTTAAGTAGATGCTCGTCTGAAAGGGTCATATGCTTGTCCAGTTAACACTTCCTTGATAATCAATGAACTGGGCACAGCTTATATTCCAGTAGTGTGTCAGTTGTGTGTATTCAGATCGACTGGAGAAAGTAAGGAAAGTAGCTCTCCACTGTCAGACATGAAGCCAATGCATTAGTGCCCTAAAGTGCTTTCACACTGACCCCCACATCTAACATAAAAAGCATGAAATTCTCTCATTAAATGCTAAATCAATAGATTTTTCCTGCAAGTTATGGCAGTATCGGCTACAGTTACCCCTGCAGAGCAAGGCTGCTGGTGGTCCATCTGAGAGTCAAGTCTTGATTTAATATTTATGCTTCTTTACAGAAACATAGTTTAGTTAAAACAGCGTTTCTGCATCCCCCCCCACCTCTACTCACTTCTCTAAATACTTTCACTTCCAGGAAGGCCAAGACTGTGCTGATCAATCGCTGAACTCGAGGCTTCAAATCGGCATTTTACAAACCGTTAGGTCAAGTCAGGGCAGCTCTATCCATCATTTTTGAGTCCGTGCCTATGCACCATGCTTTATCAGTCCTGCAGAGGAGAAAAACCTGGTTTGCTGTTCTTGTGTCCCAGTTTCAAAGACAGTGAAGTTTTTTAATGAAACCACCAGTGCACAGAAAGTGGCTCCAGTGTTTGTGTTTTGTCAGAACAAGCTGTAGTTCCTTAGTGACCGTTTTACTTTTGCACTCTTCTTACTCTAAATGTTGATTTGCCAACACTGAACCAAACCTGACACAAATGTACTATTATTGGAAGCTTTGTAGTTTTAATGTTGACAGTATGCAAATGTTTTACTCTTGTCTTATTGAATCCCTCCTAACTTTATCTTTTATTCGTCAGTGTGGCTCCCTTTCCCTCAAAAATGAAAACAGATGGCGGGGATTGTAAGACTGTAAAAAATTGCAGGGATTAACCTGAATGATCTCTCAGCCCTCTATCAAATCAGAGTTCTTAGCAAGGCCTGTTCAATCTTTACGGATCACAGCCGCCCATTGGCTTGTGAGTTCCTGCTGCTTCGGTCAGATGCAGGTATATCCTGCCAAAATGCAAGACTATCAGTATTCTCTTGCCCCTGCTACCATTTTTCTGCTGAATAAGGAGCTTTTCTTTTTTTGTTTTTATTTATCATTGGCCCTTTGCCGCTATTTATTGTTGATTCTGTGTGGCTCTTGCGACGATTCATTGATTGTTTTGCTCCTTGCTCCATCACAAGTTACGCCAGGGGGATAATGGACTCCTTGAACCTTGAACCAAAAGCGTTTTTGGCTTTGCCTGTGACTCGAACAGCTTTATTCTGTAGCTGCAGAAAGACGATGATTCAGCTGTACTTTAACTCTGCCAACTGTCTGCACATTTACAGGTTCAATCACAAAATTAACACTTAGGTTTGGTGACATTCTTGAGTCCTTTTTCTTTTATTTATCATTGATATCTAGTCCTGGGCTCATCAAGACAACAGGAAATACCAAACTGGCAAATGTTTTGCAAGAAAACTCAAGACATTTGAGCATTTCTCAGATTAGATCACTGTTGTCCAACCTGGGGTCCCCGAGGAGCACACCTGAAGGTTTACTAAATTAAACCTAAAAGGTTTAATTTAGTTGGTGGCCCCGTGGTCCCCATCCATGGTGTATGTGGGTGGGTGTGTGATTAGAGGGGGGCGTGAGTGCAGGGGGGATGTGTGTATGGTTGCCTGTGGGAGTGTATGGAGATGAGGGGGTGGGTGAAGGTGCATGGGAGATGAATGTTCGAGAGTGGGAGGGGGGTGCATTGGTGGGGTTTGTGTGCATCAGGCTGGAGGGGTTTGGGTGTGGAGCGGGGATGGATCTGTGAGGGGATGGGATGCGGGGCAGCTGAGTGAATGAGGGTGGTGTGTGGGAGGGCGAATGGGCGGGGGTTCTGGCGGGGTTGGAGGATTGTGAATGTCACAGCCGGAGTGGGGGTGCGGGCTTGGGTAAAGAGAGGGGGGACATGGGGACCAGGGGGGCAGATGTGCGGGGACTAGCTGGCTTTCTCAAGGCTGCTTGCTGCCGTGCGGACGCTCTCTGCTTTGCTCCTGCTTTGCTTTCTCTTTTGCTTGATTTTATACTCTTTTGCTTGATTTTATACCGATTTTTTCTCCCTTTTTTCCCTTTTTACTTGCAGTTACTTTTGAAAACTTGTAAATTACTGGGAGTCATACATTTTTCCACTGAAACTACGATATTTTTTTAGTTCTTTTATCTTCAGCGCTCTCTGTGTGTGTGTGGCCTACACACAGCTGAAGCCTGACACAGCCTGGGTTTAGCACTCAACCAAATAGCTTGGAAAGGTGCTAACGCTAGGCTAATAGCAACAAGATGCCTTCCCTCTCCACAGTCAACTACGAAGCTCTCCTACAGAAGATAACAGCACTGGAGATCAAAGTTCATCGCATAGAAGTTAATGTGGAGGTAAATGGACTTTGTGGAAATGAAACAACTCTGCCAGCAACCCAAAACAGCGGAGTCGAGCGAGCTAACACAAGGCTAAAAGGCCAAGATAACACAACCCAGAAAAAGGCTGCCTCTGTGAGTAACAACAAATCATCGAGTGATAAACCTCCCTGGAACCGTCTCGGTGCAAAGCCAAAAAGTAAATCATGTCTCCTGGAAAAGGGAGGACGTGAGGCAGATCGGGCTAACGTCTGTAATGAGGCAGACTGGCCTCCACCTACAGCAACCAGGGACAAGAAGACTAGCCACAGACCCCCCAAAGAACCGATTGTTAAACTGCAGAACAGATTTGCTGCACTGTCAGAGGACCCTGGATCTCTACCTGACGACCATCCATCCCAAGGCAGCAGGGTGAAGTCCGATCACCTATCAGAAAGTAAGAGGCCGAAGAGAAAGCTGAGGAAGCTGAAGGCTGGGCCTGAAACTCTGATTATAGGTGATTCCACTGTGAAGGACGTTCAGTGGCTGTGTGGAAAGAACACCAAAGTGCTCTGTTTTCCTAAGGATATGGTCGGTGACATACAGGAGAGATTTCTGAAAACTCTGGCTGAATACCCGACTGTAAGAAACATCGTTCTACACACGGGCTCGAATGATGTGTCCAAGCAGCAATCTGAGGCTCTGAATCGGGACTTCACTGAACTGATAAAAACAGTGAGATCTCTGGATGCAGCAGTTTTCATCAGCGGACCTGTACCAACCATCAGAGGAGGGGATTTAAGATTCAGCAGGCTGCTGGCGCTGAATGACTGGCTCCTATCAGCGTGTGCTAATAACAATCTGCATTTTATTAACAACTTTCCTATTTTTTGGGAACGAAGACATCTTTTTAGGGCTAATGGCCTCAATCTTAACAGATCTGGAGTAAAGCTGCTCACTTCTAACATATTTCATTGCCTCCGTCATCTCTCTGTGCGGAATGTCAACAATGAGATACACTCCGTTTTATCTCAAAAGGAAGGCCAAACGGAGGAGGAGCTGCCCCCCCTCCCCGACAAGAGCTTCAGTGAGAGACAAGAAGAAGGATCTCTGTTTCCCCTGACCAGCACACCGAACCAGGATCGTGGTCCTTCTTCGCCCCCCCAAACCCCTGACAGACCATCATCTCCCCAACTCTCCCCCTCCTCCCCCCACCTGAAATTCACCGATGAGATGATGAAACGGGTCAACATTGGGCTCAGATCTACGCCCAAGCCAAACGCCTTTTTATCCCCCACACACCCCCTACCAGAACGATCAAAGGTAGGGGGACCACCTCAACCCCCCCTTCGACAGTCTGACGTATGATGTGCTGGGGGTCCGGGCTGCGAGGTTAGCAGTCATAAACTTTCCCAGAACAAGCTGGGACCCTGTTTAGAAGGTTTTACTATCCCTGTCTTGATACGTAACAGAAGGAGAAATGTAGCTCTGTCAGAACACAGAGAGCTCCACTCTATAAGGTTTTTATCAAAAGTAAACATACAGCCTGTTCCAAAACATGATGATACTTTGAGAATGCTTAAGTTAGCTTTACTAAATGTTCGATCTTTAGCAGGAAAATCATTTCTAATCAATGATTTTATCACTGAACATAGCCTTGACTTTATGTTTTTAACTGAGACTTGGTTACATGAAAACTGTCATTCAGCTCTTATTGAGGCCACGCCCCCTAATTTCAGTTTCATCAGCGAAGCCAGAGTGAACAGGAGAGGTGGGGGGGTCGCTATCTTATTTAGGGACTCATTCCAGTGTAAACAGTTATCTCTTGGGGATTTCCCTTCTTTTTGAATATGTGGCTTTACAGCTGACGGCCTCATCCAGAGTCATGTTTTTAAATATTTATCGGCCACCCAAATACTGTGCAGATTTTAATGATGATTTTACTGAACTGTTATCTGTGATCTGTGCGGACTTTGACCATCTTGTTATCACTGGTGATTTTAACATCCATTATGATTGTCATCAGGACAAAGGGACTAAAGACCTGATTAACACTCTGGACAACTTCGGGTTGACCCAGCATGTCACAGAGCCCACACACAATAGAGGACACACCTTAGATCTACTGATCTCGAAGGGTCTGGACATTTCTAAGGTCACGGTGTGTGATGTGGGGCTGTCGGATCACTGCTGTGTTTTCTTTGAGAGTACTATCTCAGTGCACACAAATGTCTCAAAGGAGGTGATAACAAAACGGTGTATAACTGAAAATACCAGTGAGATTTTTAACCAGGTCTTCTCTCTAACACCTGCCCTGTCAGGGGCTTCAGTCAATGAGCTGGTCGCTAACTTTAATGCTAACATGCTGAGTGTCATGGATTCTATTGCTCCTATTAAGGTGAAGGTTATCTCTGGAAGGAAAAAGTCTCCATGGAGAAATTCCACACTGGTGAAAACTGGAAAAAGAGACTGTCGGAAAGCTGAGCGCAGATGGAGAAAAACAAAACTACAGGTTCATTATGACATCTATAAAGAGAAACTTCACTTTTATAATTTACAGCTGAGGAATACAAGGAATTCGTATTTTTCTGACATCATCACTAAAAACGGTCATAATGCTCGGGCCTTATTTGCTACAGTCAACAGGCTAACAAACCCTCCTGTCTCAGTAGCACCTGAATTTTATTCCACCAAAGCCTGCAATGACTTTGCCAAATTTTTCACAGACAAAATCCAAATTATTAGACAAGCTGTTGGTTCAACAACAGCAGGTTCAGGTCTTGTATCGTGTCCACCAAGTCTAAACACCATGACACAGTTTTATCCCATTACTAGCAAAGAACTGGAGGACATCTTGCATCAACTGAACTCCTCCTCTTGCTGTTTGGACATCCTGCCCACTGGTTTTTTAAAAAGGTCTCAAAGACCTTGGAGTCAGATCTGCTTCAGATTGTGAACTCCTCTCTAACGTCAGGTGTTTTCCCAGAGTCACTGAAAACAGCTGTGATCAAACCTCTGCTAAAAAAGGATAATCTAGACAAGACACAGATGAGCAGCTACAGGCCGATCTCCAATCTTCCATTTTTAAGTAAGATCATTGAAAAAGCAGCCTTTCACCAGCTAAATGACTTTTTAAGAGAAAACAACCGTTATGATGTCTTCCAGTCAGGTTTTAGACAGCACCACAGCACCGAGACTACTCTGACCAAAGTCATGAATGACATATGTCTGAATACTGACACTGGAAAAATGTCAGTGTTGGTTTTACTGGATCTCAGCGCTGCATTTGATACAGTTGACCACATTATATTACTCCAACGACTGGAGAAGTGGGTGGGTCTCTCTAGTTCTGTACTAAACTGGTTCAAAACATACTTGGAGAACAGGAAGTACTTTGTGTCAGTAGGCAATTTTACATCTGAGCAGACAAAAATGACCTGTGGAGTTCCCCAGGGCTCTATCCTGGGGCCTCTTCTGTTTAACATCTACATGCTCCCACTGGCTCAGGTTATAAAGAACAACAATATTAGTTACCATAGCTACGCAGATGACACACAGCTATATATTACAGTATCACCAGGAGACCGGGGCCCTGTACAGGCTCTTGGTAAATGTATTGATGAGATTAATGACTGGATGTGCCTCAACTTTCTTCAGCTGAACAAAAACAAAACTGAGGTGATTGTTTTTGGAGCCAAAGAGAAACGACAGCAGGTTGTCACAGAACTTCAGTCCATCCACATAAAAACCACCAATCAGGCCAGAAATCTGGGTGTAGTGATGGACTCAGACCTAAACTTTGAAAAACACATCAAAGCGATCACTAAATCAGCCTACTATCACCTGAAGAACATCTCAAGGATAAAAGATCTGATGTCTCAGGAAAATCTGGAAAAACTAGTCCATGCATTCATCTTCAGTCGGCTTGACTACTGTAACAGCGTCTTTACTGGTCTACCTAAAAAATCAGTTAAACAGCTGCAGCTCATTCAGAACTCTGCTGCCCGAGTTCTCACCAAGACCAGAAAAGTGGACCACATCAGTCCAGTTCTGAGGTCTTTACACTGGCTGCCGGTCCATCAGAGAATAGACTTTAAAGTTCTGCTGCTGGTCTATAAAGCTCTGAATGGTTTAGGCCCAAAATACATCAGTGACCTCTTGACCCAGTATGAACCTGCTAGACCCCTCAGGTCATCTGGATCCGGCCTTTTATCAGTTCCCAGAGTCAGAACCAGACATGGAGAAGCTGCGTTCAGCTTCTATGCTCCACATGTCTGGAACAAACTCCCAGAAAGTCTCAGATCAGCTGAAACGCTTAGTTTATTTAAATCCAGGCTGAAGACCCACCTGTTCTCAGCTGCATTTACGTAATTTTATTCAAAAGTTAAAATCCGCACGTCTCTGTATTCTCTCTTTTTAATCTTAAATGCTTTTAATTCTGAATCATGCTTCTAATTGTTTTTTTTTTTTTTTTTTTTTTTTTTTATCTCCCTTTTGCTTATAATGTTTTATGTAAAGCACTTTGAATTGTTCTGTACATGAAATGTGCTATACAAATAAACTTGCCTTGCCTTGCCTTGCCTTGCCTTGCCTTGCCTATGCGGAAGGAGGACGGGGATGGGATGGGAGAGTTTTGACGGGGGTAAAGTTGTGGGTTGTTTGAAGTAGGGTGTGGGGGTGATAGGATAGAATGGAGGAGTAAAGGGAAAAAAAAGAGGCTAGCTCTGCGTGCCTCTTGGGGGGTCTGCAGGGCCTGGGGATGGTGGGCTGGTGACTCTGGCCCCTCCACTGACCTTGTTCGCCCCCGTCCCTGTCCCCCCTCCCTGGCCTGGGGTGGTCGGGTGCCCCCAGGGGCCGCCGCTGGCCCCTTTGTGGTGAATGCCGGTCGCCTGGCTGTGGGGGCAGCCATGCCTGCCCCTTTCTGCCCTGGGGGGATCCCAGGAGGCAGGGGTACCTAATGCCGGTAATGGCTCATCTTCCAGAGAGGAATTCATACCCCCCTGGTCTCCCTTCCCTAGACCCCCCCCCCCCTGCTCTACCTCACATACACACACGTAGGGTCTTGGGGAGGGTGCGTGTCAAGCGGGCGTGGTGAGGGGGGGCACCAAAGTGCCTTTGTTTGCCGCATCTAGAGACAGCCTGCTCCCCAGTTTTAACCACACTTAGACACCTAAACACATAAAATACCGACAACTCACAACCACTTCTGAGAAGCGGGCCATGTAGCATGTGGAAGGAGGGGGGGGGGGGGGGGGGGGTTGGGTGGTCATACCGCCTATGCGATCCCAATGCCGACATGACTTGGCACTGCCTCTCAGTTTTAACTGCAAACAACACACATCTTACACACAGTCATGAGCGGGGGGAGGAGAGGGGAAACAGGGTCTTTTTCTACCCCGGTCTCCCGGGCGCTACTGGGGGGAGGGGGAGAAGTGGCTGCTTCACGCGCTAGTGGTTATGGCCGGCTGCATTGCGGGAGATCTGCTGGCTCAGGGGATGCCTGGCCTGCTGCGTCTGGGGGTGGGGGATGGAGGGTGGGTGGGGTGGGGAGGAACGTGCCGGGGGCTTGGAGCTCGCAGCGCCCACCGGGCTACTGGGCTACCACCCAGGAGGCACGGGGGCAAGAGTAAGAGTTTGTTGGGTGTGTGAGAACAAATGAATGAGAGTGTGAAAGAGGAAATGTGAGAGGGAGGAACTTGGGCTGGAAGAGGGAGGAGATGTGGGTAAGTGGTTGGAGGAAAGTGGGGACGGAGGAAGGAGGCGTATGCTGGTGAGTGTCTAGTAGGGATGGTCGTTAGGGGCTGAAGAAAGAAGGGTGGGAGTGTGACAGGTCAGAGGGAAGGGTGAGGCTGGACATGTAAGGGGGGGATTGTATGGGGGTATAGGGAGGTGGGGGCATATGTGTGGGGTGGAGGGAAGGGTCGAAGCAGATGTGTGGGGGGAGTGCATGTGGGTGTTAGAGGGCATCAGGAGGTGGGGGGTATGTGTGGAGGGTAGAGGGAGGAGAGTGTTGGGGGTGGAGGGAGGAGTGAGTGTGGGTATGTAAGGTAGGAGAGCGGAGCGGGTGGGTGCATGTGTGTGGGGGGAGTGCATGTGGGTATGTGTGTGGGGAGTGTGAGTGTGGGGGTGGTAGCAGTGGTAGCGCCCTAGTGCCAAGTGTGTGGGGCAGGGACGTTGGGGTGGGGCCTGGCTGGGGCCGCCTTTTGCCGCTCTTTGGGGGATGCATGTCTGTTCTTTGGGGGGGGCAGCTGGGATCTGGGCCTCTGGGTGGCTGCTGGGGGCCTGGGTCGTGAACCTTGTGGGCTTCCTCCTCCTTGCAGAAGACGATGATGCTGGACAGGACAAGTAAAGAAGAAAAAAAAACACACAAAAAAAAACCTAAGGTTATGTCCACACAGATATGAGTTGAGGTGTGTCAACTTTCAGGTACAGTTTGAAGTTTCCCCCCTGAAAATAAACGTTAGACTTTTGCAAGTGAAATCTGTCTCAAACCATGCCTTTGGGCCTCTACTCGAATGCAGTGGTGCGTTTGAATGCAACTCCCTCTATCCCTGCCTGTAATTGGCTCTTTCGCTTTGTTTTGTTGTGGTCTGGTGGGGACATTTCTAGGTGGAAATTTCTGTTTATATCGCCAGCCAATGACACTGTGTGGGAATAAGCTCATGATTGGAGCAGACGCCAGTCACTCGAACTCTTGAAGGAAAAAAAAAAAGAAAACAGTAGATGCACCGAAGATAAGGTAAGAGCTTTTGATAGTGCACGTTGGAAAACCAGGGTTAATATCACTTTGGCTTTTACCCGCTTCTGAGCTCTCAAGGAGAGGCTTGAAGCTGAATAGACTGAAGAACAAGGCGGCCATTAGCCTGAGAGGGAGGGGCGCTCAGTTTGAATACTGTTGTTGGCAAACAACAGTATTCAACTTGACTTGAAGTAGTCTCAATCATTTTCATGTGTTGACTGATTGGAGCAACCAAAAATAACCTAAGGAATTTTTCAGCAATCCACTCCTTTACTACTCAAGTTGTGGTGGTAGGTCGACCACCTTTTAATAAATACCAGCAATACAACACCGGCAATGTGATAGAACATGTTGTAATTCTGATTTTTTTCTGCATTATGTTGAAAAATAATTTTGACAACCCCTGCTTTATTGGTTTATACGCACTGAACACTCTAGATAATGTAACAATTATGTTTACATCATACAGTAGATAGATACAATGTGACTGTATTTTTGCCAGACAGGGAACAGCAGAACTTGATGAAGGAAGTTGAAGTCTGTCAGTCGTAGCTGTCAAAACATATTGAAAATTGCTTAAAGAAAGGTGAAGTATGGAAACAGACGGTGCACTGACGGTGATTTGATGCAGTCTGTTCTAAATAATGCTTTCCCATTGAGTAATTGATTTAGTTAACATTGTGTCATGTTTCATGATGGTTACTTTGCATAAAAAACAACTTCTGGATCAGTATTTTAAACCAACAGCCCCATCAGCTGTCAGTTGTCAGAAATATGGCAGTATACTTTATCAAAACCCCATTAGGGATGAAAGAGACTCTCACATAAATCAATTTCTAAAGCTCTGAGGTATTTGTTTCTACCAAATCAGCGCTGTTGATAATTCCATTCAGACATGCAAACTGCATGAAATTACTTGAGTGAACACAGCAAATACCATCTGCCAGCAGTTATTTGAATTGCATACACATTATATCTGCTTTTGTTTACTAAATGCGAAATGTAGAGTAAATGCCATCAATCACAGGAAGCGGAGATGCATCGTGATTTGGAGTAATCAAAAGGTCAAACACTTTCCAGCTGCTTTTCATAAATCAGCCAGCCGTCTTAGAGAGCAAGCGCTCACAGATATGGATTAGGTTGCTAATATTTTATTTTCTGATGCATGGAGGACTTTGGCTGATGCAGCAGCCCTCTACGTAAAATAATATGCACACATACATATATATACAGAGAGAGAGAGATGTAGAGTACAGAGAATCTATTGCGCTACCCATCCCATCAATGAAGCCGATTAGCATTCTCATTCTGAGTTTAGAGCACTGTAGTCAATTTCACTTCTTCAGTGTGTGCAGAATGAAAATAGAGCTGATTTGAGCCTTGTCATCGAAAGGTGAGCAAAATCTGTGAGCCTCACTGTGCACGCTGCTGGCTGTTCTTGGAAATCTATCTGCTTTGCAAAGACCAATGTGAAGTTGAGATAAAAGTCATCTTTTTTCTGGTTGAAGCTAATGAATCAGATGCTAACTAATAAACATGATGTGAAACTGTTGTTTTTATACTAAGATCTGGTCTGCAAGTTTAGACCTCATCCATTCCGTGGTCATATCATACACTGCTGGTTTTTATAGTGATGGAATAACAATCTTTCCCATTTTTCCCCAGTCATTTGCCTCATTTTGTAATTTTCAGAGCAATGTGCCAATGAGGAAAATGGACATAATCACACTCATGCAGATTAGAAAGATGTGGCAAATTATGAATATCTTCATTTTAGTGAGAATTAGATTATCCAATTGTCTGGATAAAACTGAAAAACAGAAGAGCCAAAGATATAATATAGAGTGGGAAAATTATACAATGTTGAATTTTGGGTAATTGGATTTGTTTATGTGCCATTTTGTGAGGATCCCAAAAAGATTTAGGCTGTCTATTTGTATGCAGGGACCCTTCGGTTTTACATATTTATGCAAACACTGTAAGGCTAGCCTCTAAAATTATGTCTGTTTCTACTTGATAAAGCACTTGACATAACAGAAATTACTGAAAAAAAAAATTCAACATGCACACTCATGGATCACTTTATCGGGCCCACCTCACTAGCAGCAGGTTGGACCCCCTTTTACTTTAGAACTGCCTTAATTCTTGGTGGCATAGATTCAACAAGATGTTGAAAACATTCCTCAGAGATTTTGCTCCATATTGACATGACATCATCACACAGTTGCTGCTCATCCATGATGAGAATCTCCCATTCCACCACATCCCAAAGCTGTTCTATTAGATTGAGATCTGGTGTCTGTGGAAGCCACTGGAGTACAGTGAACTCATTGTCATGTACAAGAAAGCAGTTGGAGATGATCTGAGCTGTGAAAATCTCAGTAGATAAGCAGTTTCTAAAATACTCAGACCAGCCGTCTGGCACCAGCAGCCATGCTGCATTCAAAGTCCCTTAAATCCATTTTTTGCCCCCATTCTGTATTTGTGTTAACAAGCAACTGAACAGGTGTGAAATTGATGGTGAGTGTATCTATCCAGTGCAAATTAAAAATAAAGCTTTATTATGGCTTTAAAAGACTGACAGCTCACCATCTGTCAGCTGTCAGTCTACTCAGCTTCACCCTGAACACGCTGCATCAGTGGTTGCAGATGTAACATGCCACTGGAAAGCTGAGATTCTTGTGATTTGATTGATGTAAAGCATTTTATCGTGACCGCTGGGACAAAAATGAACAATCAGGTCAAAGTCTGTCAAATTTTTAATGCTCTTAATTTAGTCCCACAAAACCTGCATTGGTATTCACAGACAGTGATTTCTGGAAGTGTTTCTGAGCCCATGCAGTGACTTCCAGTAGTGATAATATGATTTTTTTTTTTTTTTTTAAATGCAGTGCTCGCTTATAGTCTGATGATTGGGAGTGTTTTGACCCTCAGCCTTGTCCCATGCACAAAGAGATTCCTCCCAGTTCTCTTAACCTTTCGATGATATTAAACACTGTAGATGGTTGGATTTCAGTCTTCGCGATTTTATGTATCAAAACATTTTTCTGAAATTGTTCCACAATTGTTAGAAAGTTTGCCACAGTTCGATACTTTTCACTTGGGGCAATCAGTTTGATTGCCCCATGTCCAACTTTTTCAAGATGTGTTGCCGCCATAAAATTCAAAATGAGCTGATATTTTCCATGAAATGGTAAAATGTCTCAGTTACATCTCATATGTTGCATATGTTCTATCAGGAATGAAATATGTGATTTATGAGGTTTGCAAATCATTGCATTCTGTTTGTAATTATTTTGCCGTTAGAGTTGTATTACGTTGTTGATTTGGTTGTGAACCATTGGGATTTATCAGGAAAAAAATGCACTCACCAATTCAGTTGTTTTACAATATAGGGGATTATCACGCTTCCGTGTTCTGGCTTCCGGAACTTGAAACACCTAGCCGGTTCTCTTCTGGTCCAGTTCAATGTCCCTGCTCTGTTTCACTTTGTAAATTGAATAAATGCCATCCCTACTTAAATTTTCATGGATTCCCGACTGAAGTGATAGTGGAAGAAGTGGATCAAAGCAAGTCGCCGGAATGAAGGGCCGAACTTTACAATAAAACAACGTAGCACGTTTGTTTGTAGCCGGCACTTCAATGATGCAGACTACACAGCTAGCGTTAGTAGCCTAGCATTAGCAGGCTAGCTGTAGCTGACGTGCCTAACTTTGTGCGTCTTAAAACACACAAGCATCTGAAAATCGGGTCTGTACCCTCCCGTTTCCAGTGGAACAACTGGAGACTGCCAAGAAAGGAGACGCTTTCAGATGCTTGTGTTTTCAGCCGCACAAAGTTAGGCACGTCATCAAGCTGGCTAATGCTAACCTGCTAACACCAGCTGTGTAGTCTGCTGGTTACAAACAAACGTGCTGCGTTGTTTTATTACAAAGTTCGGCCCTTCACCGCGGCGAATCGATTGCTTTGATCTACTTCTTCCGTAGCATCACTTCAGTCGGTAATCAATGAAAACCTAAGTATGGTTGGCGTTTATCCGATTTACAAAGTGTAACAGCGCAGGGACAGCTATTGTTAAAATGGCCTGGAAGAGGAAATGCCTAGATTCCAGAAAGTTCCGGAAAGCGTGATAATCCCCAATTAGGTTGTCTCTCTAAAAATTTTTTTCTTTATATCTTAGCCAACGTTGTTTCCCATCTCAGTTTTTTGTAAATTTATTTTAGAAGCCTTCTTGAGGGTCACACATATTCACTCATTCATCTTTGCAGATTTGTTGTAATTCAGCCACATTGGAGGGTTTTCCAGCATGAACCGCCTTTTTAAGGTCATGCCACAGCATCTCAGTCAGATTCCGGTTGGGACTTTGACTAGGCCACTCCAAAGTCTTCTTTTTTTTTTTCTTAAGCCATTCAGAGGTGAACTTGCTAGTGTGTTTTCGATCATTGTCCTGCTGCAGAACCCAAGTGCGCTTCAGCTTGAAGTCCTTCAGGATTTTTTGGTAGACAACAGAATTCATGGTTCCATTTACCACAGCAAGTCTTCCAGGTCCTGAAGCAGCAAAACAGCCCCGGACCATCACACTAAAACCACCATATTTTACTGTTGGTATGATGTTCCTTTTCTGAAATGCTGTGTTACTTTTACACCACATGTAATGGGACCTACACCTTCCAAAAACTTAAACTTTTGTCTTATCAGTCCACAGTATTTTCCCAAAAATCTTGGGGATCATCAAGACGCTTTCTGGCAAAACTGAGACAAGCCTTTATGTTCTTTTTGCTCAGCAGTGGTTTTGGTCTTGGAACTCTGCCATGCCGGCAATTTTGGCCCAGTCTCTTTCTTATGGTGGAGTAATGAACACTGACCTTAATTGAGGCAAGTGAGGCCTGCAGTTCTTTGGATGTTGTTCTAGGGTCTTTGTGACCTCTTGGATGAGTCATCGCTGTGCTTTTGGGGTAATTTTGGCCACTCCTGGGAAGGTTCACCACTGTTCCATGTTTTCGCCATTTGTGGATAATGGCTCTCACTGTGGTTCGCTGGAGTCCCAAAGCTTTAGAAATGGCTTTGTAGCCTTTTTCAGACTCATGGATTTCAATAACTTTGTTTCTCATTTTTTACTGAATTTCTTTGGATCGCAGCATGATGTCTAGCTTTTCGGGATCTTTTTGGTCTACTTGAATTTGTCAGGCAGGTCCTATTTAAGTGATTTCTTGATTGAAAACAGGTGTGGCAGTTATCAGGCTCATGTGTGGCTAGAAAAATTGAACTCAGCTTTCCAAAGATGTGATCAACCACAGTCAATTTATGTTTTAAAAAGGGGGTGGGGGTTATCATTTTTTCACACGGGGTCATGTAGGTTTGGATTTTTTCCTCCCTTACGAATAAAAATTTGCATTTAAAAGTTGCATTTT
This sequence comes from Atherinomorus stipes, assembly GCA_023101725.1. Lineage (NCBI taxonomy): Eukaryota > Metazoa > Chordata > Actinopteri > Atheriniformes > Atherinidae > Atherinomorus > Atherinomorus stipes. Next base: position 43,389 of record JALJCO010001517.1, on the reverse strand, counting down.
GTGTTTACTTGTGTTATCTTTGTTTAAAATTTAAATGTGTTTGATGATCTGAAACATATAAGTGGGACAAACATCCCCCCCAAAAAATCAGGAAAGGGGCAAACACTTTTTCACACAACCAATGGAGATGCCAGCCGGTTTTCCCAGGGGTTCCAGCCGCGGATGTTTTGAGTCTAGCCCCGGGTATGACTTTACTGTTTAACCACCTTTTCCTGAAAAAGAAATCTGATAAAAATCCAAATGACCCCGCTTTCTACCAGCACTTTAACGCACCATGAATGCGCCGAAGGTCCAGCCTAGCTCCCGTTAGTGTGGTGTGTACGTGAGCGTGTGTGTGAAGTCCGAAGTCCGATTTGCTCAGACGGAGCTAAAGTAAATTTGTCAGCTCCGTGTGCGCATGTGCAGAGGAGAGCAGCAGTCACATTAAAGTATCAGATGAGAGCGGAGATGGACAGAAAATATGAGAGAAAGCAGCAGTTACATCCTCAGCTTTTCATCAGGAAAGTAAAATGTAAGATATCATAGTGTTGACTCTTTTTTTCTCCTGAAAAACAATTTGAAAAAGTCAACATGAAACCCCCCAACATAAAAACTGAGGCTTAAGTTAGCAGCAACTCTATTTCCAGCGTCTGTTTAGATTTTGGCTTAAAGGGCAATTCCACTCAAATCGTTTTCTACTGACAACATTTAATGAGGTCCTGTGTAACGTAGACTTTTCAAACCTGGACTCAGATGTTCTTTAGGGAATGTATATTAATTCAAGCACAGATTCTGATTTGTGAAACCTATAAATGAATAAATGAGGAGAAAATGAGAACAAATGAGGAGAAGAAAACAAATGAGTAGGAGAAAAGGAAAACAAGTGATGAGGAGAAGAGAACAAATTAGGAAGACAAAGAAGAGCAAATAATGAGATGAGAAGAGCAGGTGAAAAGAGAACGTGATGATGAGGAGGGTCAGTGTTGAGTCAAAGAGAAGACAAAAAAGTGAATACTGTATGAACTGTTCTGCGTGAGTGCAACAAATGTGTTTTAGCAACATAATGGTCAACATTTCATTGTTGATTTTGTGGTTAGTTAATTTTTTTTTATTAAAATGACAATTTATCCACTCCATTATGTCTATCATTGCCTTCTAAAACACATTTTTGTAGCGAAAGACTAGAGAAAAGCTCGTCTAATTTTTTCAAATTTACACCCGGTGCGACTCCGGGCTAAGCCCAGGTTTTCCTTAAAGGCTGGAGACGCCCCTGCACACAGCTGTAAATATAGCTTGATGAGATGCTCTGAGATGAGTCCGGTGCAGGCAAACGGTAGTATAATCTGCAGCCTAATGAGGAATCGTTTGACACCAATTGAATTTCAAAAAAAACTCTTCAAAAAGCTTCACAGTTTCTGTTTCATTTTTCCTCTTCTGTATTGTTAAAAGTAGTGGAGATAAAGCATGAGACATTTAACCGTGGCAGTTTTTCATTAGACTTTTTACGGCTGTACTTTTCATCGATTTAGTGTCTTTATTGCGGTGACAAAGAATGATCCCCTTAACCACAGAAAAGACCAATCAGTTTATTGGGCATTTCATGAACACAGCAAATAAATGACCGCAGTGATGGACAAAGTCCAACAAATGGACCAGCTGTACTGGATGTCCACTAACTGTAAAACTAGTTTTATAGATAAAATAAGGCCCTGTCCATCTTCTAGCAGCAGACCTCATTAGCAGGTGACTGCAGGTGTTCCACTCTGGTTGAGTGACGAGCGATTTCATTAACTCCTTCAAATGTCAGCCTGCTCTCTAATCCGACAGAGAGAGACGGACAGACTTGTGTGGTCCTGTCGCTTCACTCCACTGCGCCCTTGAGCTAAGTAACCGGGACATGGATGCTTTAAAGAAATTCTGGTGGTAAGCACAGCTGTTATTAAGATTCGGGCAGGGTAGCGGCTCAATTCACCTTGGCCACTTTAAATTCGTTGGCTCCGCTCAGACTGGGATGCTGCAATGACTACAGCTGATAATACAGAGGCAGGAGTTGTGGGCAAGAGTTGAGGATGAGGGGAAAGAAGATGGAGGAGAGGAGGACCGCACCAGGCCACATTGTCTTCCTTTTGTTTCAACCTCTAAAATACCCGGGAAGGAGCGGACCCTGAAGCTGTGACTTTGAAGTGGTGTCTTTGATTAAGGAGTTAATTAGGAAGAGCTGCTCGCAGGCGGGCAGATAGCTGAGAAAGGAAGAAGGACAGACAGAGAGGGGGCAAAACGAGAGAAGAGATGTTGACAGCTCGCGAGTTTCACAAGTGCCAATTTGTGATTGGCAGGGGCTCCAGCTGGCTCGTCAGTAACAACTGTAAAATTAGAGAAGAAAAAACAGCGTGAACATCACAGCTTCTGTCCTGCAGCAAAGCGTTGAGATAATGGATGGTTGATGGGGTGGCAGGAAGGCAGGAGTACAGTGATAATTTATACATTCGGAACAAAGATACCGATGGTTGCATCAGAGCATGTGGGTGCAGTTTATGTCCTTGCTCGTTTTCTCTTCACCCTGATCTGCTTCCTTCTGTCACCTCCTCAGTCATCTCCTCTTTCTTTCCTCAATCTCCTTATTTATGGTCCCCCTCTTTCATCTACCGGAGGCTTTTCTGTGTGTCATATTAAACATTTGCATGTCCTACTTCTGTTTCCCCCTCTTTCTTTCCTATCCTTCTAAATCCCTGAAGATCTCTCATTTTTTGCCTACCTAGCCCCCAAATCCTCCTCTATCCTTAGCAGTTTTTCTTTTTCCTTTCTCTTCCCACAATCTTAGTGCTGCAGAACTTTTACCCTTTACTCCCCAGTGTAGTCCATCCCCACCCCTCCTTTTCCATTTTCCAGTTTCAAACAACTTTTCTTTCATTCAAAAGTTATTCAAAAGCTCTAGGCGGTGTATACTTAATTGTCTCATATTCTTGCGTTTAGTGTAAATTGTGCACCTGATGCTTTGCTGCCTGTTTCAGATCTTACAAAAGGGACGTTTAGAGCGCAAGAGTCCTAATCTCCTGATTGAACCGAGGTTAAATCAAGAATGAAAACAGGATTTGTCATATTTCACCACGAAGTCACCTTTCTACTTCACTTTACCACCCAGATGAATAAGTATATTAAAGGAAATCAATTTGAGAGATTGAATAATGGGAGTTTTGCCTTTGTGTTCCTCTGTTTCAGCCGGGCTTTTATAAGGGTGTGGCGGGCTCACAAGTAACCCTGTCCAGTCTGGTCAACCAGTCCCGTGCCATGCTGGAGGAGCAGGCGCGCCACCTGCTGACAGAGGCCGAGCGGCAGACCATGGGCTACTACGTGGAGGAGTACCGGGACGGACACATCGGGGTGGAGCAGCTGGTCATGGCTCTGTTTGAGCTTCTAAACACACATGCCAAGGTGAGGTACAAGCAAAGCAGCCAAGCAAAGGAAACAACAACAAGCCAATTTTCTCTCAGCAGGAATCAGAACTATTGTACTCTCTGATTGCTCTGAGGTTTGAAGGGAAGATTTCTTGCCCTTACGAGCATAATGGTTAGAAGGTCTTCTTGTTTTGGCTTCCTTCCTGACTTTCAAATGTCTCTTGATTTTTCCACAGAAAAGAACACAATCAGACATTTAACATTTCTATAAACACTCCTGCATCATGTCCCTTAGACAGATCTTATCATCAAATTAAAAGAATTAAATTTTGATAGAGGCCTAGTTATGTTAAGTTAAAATGATTAGAGATTTTATGTTAAATTACACTGAAAAAACTGTGGAGTATTATTCACCGTGGCAACCACGGCGGCACCCACGACGCACGAAAAAATGTCATTCCAAATCAAATCCGTAATTTTAAGTAAAGATGTTTTATTTACTTATATTGTGTTTAATCAATTTTCTGTCGTTTTTTCTCTTTTTTTTTTCCACTGCTCGATGTGTCCGACACCTCGCGCCATAGAGCGCTCCTGACTGCAATGCATTGTGGTTGATATTGTCCCGTCTAGGGACCATCGAAGCTCACTAGTTTTCAAGATACATTGTGGGTAATTCTGAGTGTGCTACTTTTTTCTTTCTGGACATTCTGCCACCCCTAAAAAATGGCCTGATCCCTATATAGGCCCCTATGTAAGGAATAGGGTGTACATTCGGACACAGCAATAGTCCCTCTAGCTTGTCCTGGATTTACCCAAGGGCCTGTTCCTGGAGGGATGTGCACCAGAGAGTGTCCAGGAAACAAACTAACCAGATACCTGAGCCACCTCTTCTAGCTGCTCCCGCAGATAAGCATCCTTCTGGATGGCCGAGATTAACCTAATCCCTGGGAAGAAACTCAATTTTAACCATGTAACTGCGATGTTGTTCTTTTAGTCGTACCCCCAACTCATCATCATTACTCATTCTCCACTGAATCTATACTGTAATATCGTAACATCATCAAACTTAAAACTGTCCTTTTAGTGTCACTTTTGCATTAGTGATAACACGACTAGTCCACACGAAGCTGAAGCCCGTTCAGGTGTGAAACCGATAGCAGAAATCCGGGGAAAGGTTTCACCATTCCCATGAAACCGCTGTAGTACATCGTACAAGGCTGTGGGTGGCGCTATGATGATTAAAGTGTGACACTCCAAACCTAGAACAAGACACTGCGCATGCGCAAATAAAGACTCACCGTGTGTCACTGGAAATCAACAAAGAAATAGCAGAAAGGTAGAGATGGCCGAGGATGTACAAGGCAAACGCTAAAGTTTTCTACGCAGTTGAAAACAGTCGCTCACCGACACCATTGCTGTTGTGAATTTTTTTTCAATGAACTTTATTGTTTTTGTGAACGAGACCAACACGCGTTGTCTCCTTCCTTGCACGGTTACGCCGTTCCCATGAAACACAAACCTGTCAAGGTTTCAAACCTTTCCACATTGCAACCCGGTTTCAGAGATGACCGTTTTCAGGAGGCTAACCCCTGGTTTCGTGAGGATGATAGGGCAGATTTCTTAAATTTTTTGACGGTTTTGCGCCATGTGGACAGCCCCTAAGTTGTAGGTAAGGTTTTTGCAAATCCCACACCAACCATAAAATCAAAAATACTTTGCTTTTTTTGTAGGTATGAAGAAAGAACAGGGGACAGAGGAAAATAGACCACTTGTTTTAAACCTCTTACACTAAACTTGTCCACCTCTGGGCCCTCGTGTTTAAACGACTGCTTAGCTTTCATAGCCAAAGCTGTTGTACAGATGAAACTGTGGACAAACGAACAGTCAGAAATTTTTTAATGTTTGTGTACACTTTTTTCTGCCCTTCTTCCCTTGATACATCCCAACCAAGGGGCAAACTCTTCATCTTCTAGGGGCTAGCTCCAAAACAGAGCAAATCTCCATAGACTCCCATGTTAAAAAGGCCAACTTCACAGCAGAAATAACCACGTGTACAGCCTAGTTTAAAAAAAAAAAAAAAATTTTAGGTCAACTGTGAGGGGGGTGATTTTTTTTATAACTCATTAGGGTTTTGTCCTTTTTATAGACAGGTGGCAGGCCAGGTGCCGATTTTAGCCTTAGAGGCTAATAGTTAGCTCCCTGCTTGGTCCCAGGAAGACTTCAGCCTGTATTAGAGTTGCACATTGGCAGTTTTTAGCTGGTTAACAGCAAGTCTTACCTTTAAACCACCTATCTTCGTTCGTCCCTGTTCACTTCAGATTAGCTCGGTTAGCATTAGCTTGTCTGTCAATCAATTGCCCATTTTAGTATTTTCCAGGAGTGATGACACACGTGACAAGGCAAGATGGTAACAATGGGAAACACCCAACTGGCTCCACTTTCAGCTATTCAAACATAACCGGATGCTACGTCCATTTTTTTTTTACAGTCTTTGATCCTTACCTCCTGAGCCACTGTGTCTTTTCTCATGAATAAATATGCAAATGAGTATAAATATGCAGCATTTTTTTCTCCTTTTGTCCAAATTATGACAAACACATTAGGAATGCCAAAAAAGAAGAATAGGTGGCTTTCAGTCACGTGACCCGGACGCCGCGCGAAATGCAGACGGAGGGCAAGAAGTGTTTTCCTCCAGTTCAAAACACAGCGAAATGAATGACAGCGGGTATGCTGGGACTTTGAATGGGCTGGTCCAGACACCATATTGCCAAAAAATATATTTATACATAAGATATGAGCCATGAAGTCTAAATAAACCAGACTGGTCTTATAATCTTGTAGATTTACCGGCCGTGCGGCGATTTACATCACAAACCATCTCGCTGCTGACAAAGCAACGCTCATAATTTTACTTCTGGGCATCCGATCTTAAAAATTACAACTGTAGGGGGACCAGGTGTCCAAAATAAATAAGTTAACGTGGTTTGGACGCGTCAGTCTCCCCCATGAGGCTGAGCTGCCTTTCCAATATTGCTTTCCCAAAGAGGGATTTTCCACACTGTTGCGGTGTTAACCTGTTTGTGAGCAGTGGAGGATGTGTGAAGCTCGGCCACCATCACACACAAGGACCATTAGCTGTTTGTTTTTTTTAAACCGTAAAATGGACTGTACTTATACATAGCATAATTTGCTTCATCATGTGCTGCAAAGCCCAGAATGAGGCTGCAAGCGGGGCAGAAATCCACCCGAGGTCTGCAAAAAAAAAAAGAAAAAAAAGAAAGCAAGGCTCATGACTTTATGTCTGTCTGATGAATGAATCCTTCAGCAGCCGAGAAGCCGACATTATTCTGTTTCACGTCGGGTCAACCAGGATCCAAATAAGCTTTGAATGGCTGTCACCTTGTTTCTGCGGGTAATAGTGAGTTATGCTATTTTAAATAAATAACCTAGCTCATAATATTGCTAACGCTGAGTGTTTTTGTGTGCTTGGATATGTATATTAATTTATTTTACTTCTGTTTTCCCAAATTCCTAATCGAATTTGAGGCTGTGCATAATTCAAACCGCATTTCTCCAAACTAGGTCTATTATTCACAGAGATCCACAGAAACCCCCTAAAACTGGTTTGCTGCCAGAGAGAGTGGGGAAATATCCTTAACAATAATAATAATAAAATAATAAATTATCTTACCTGTTTTAGAAAGTTGTCGCTGTAAACTTTGGCATTGTTAGACTCTGCTCCTCCCAACTGAAGGCGGAGGTTTAAAATCCACATTTTGCAGCATTGTTTTGTCCGTTTTCCACATTTTTCAACTTTGTTAACGACAGTTTTAGGTACTCCAAAAAAAAAAAGTATCCTTTTCTCTGATAGCGTGATTAGAGCAGCTATAAACTGCAGACACAGAGGCGTTTTCTACACAGATATTACAGGCGACTTTCCTTCTGGCCCTCCGTCTGTTTTTCGCGCACTAGCGTCTTATGAATGTGACGTATGGTGCAAGCAACCTATTGATGAGGTTGAATAAGAGATGGGGGAAAGATGAAATAGCTACACAATCTTGCAGCATGTTGAAGATAAGTAGGTGGAGCTTCCCAGCATGCCTTGCGTACGTTCAGTTATAGTTTAAAGGTAAAGTCTGAAGTTTCCCCTGTGAAAATAAACATATACTTGTGCAAGTGAAATCCGTCTTAAACTGCACCTTTGGGCCTGTACTCGCATGCAGTGGTGAGTTTGAATGCAACTCTCTCTCCCCCTGCCTGTAATTCGCTTTTTTACTTTGTTTTGTTGTGGTCGCGACGTTTCTGGGTGGAGATTTCATAATAATGGGTAGGTTGTAGACTATACAAACAGAAATGGTGGGGGGGACATTGGACCTTTAAATGTGCTCGGATTTACTGAAACGCAGTAGTTTGTGCTGGAATAGTGCAGTAATCTTCCCTTGTTTGGTTTGACTGTGTGTTTTAGTTAGATGATGGGGAACCTTTATTGAGAAGGTAGTGACTGTTAGTGAGTCTTTACTCTTCCTCCTCATATCTTTGAAATTTGATTAGTAGTGGGATGAATTCAAAGTCCTGTTATCTTATAATAAGCAAGTGATATGTCAGGACCTAAAACTCTAGTTTGCAACCTTTTTTATAAGACGTACATACACTATATTGCCCAAAGTATTTGCTCACCCATCCAAATTATGGGACTCGGGTGTTCCAATCACTTCCATGTCCACAGGTGTATAAAATGAAGCACCTGGGCATGCAGACTGCTTCTACAAGCTGGGTTTGGCCCCTTAGTTCCAGTGAAAGGAACTATGAATGCTTCAGCAGACCAAGACATTTTGGACAATTCGATGCTCCCAACTTTGTGGGAACAGTTTGGAGCTGGCCCCTTCCTCTTCCAACATGACTGCACCAGTGCACAAAGCAGGTCCATAAAGACCTGGACGGCAGAGTCTGGTGTGGAGGAACTGGACTGGCCTGCACCAAGTCCTGAACTCAACCAGATAGAAAATCTTTAGGAAGAATTAGAGCGGAGACTGAGAGCCAGGCCTTCTCATCCAACATCAGTGTGTGACCTCACAAATGTGCTTCTGGAAGAATGGTAAAAAATTCCCATCAACACACTCCTGAACCTTGTGGACAGCCTTCCCAGAAGAGATGAAACTGTTCAAGCTGCAAAGGGTGGATCTACATCATAATGAACCCTATGGATTAGGAATGGGATGTCACTGATGCTCACATGTGAGTCAAGGCAGGTGAGCGAATACTTTTGGCCACATGGTGTATTTACAGAGCTTATAATAATAATGCTTTGTAACCTAAAACTGTGAAGCCTGATCCAGTGTTATGAGTTATAAAAAAAAAAAAAAATACTCAGCCAACAACAAAAAAAAGGCAGAACTGTTAGACTCACCTCTCAGTCACATGTACACAAATGCAGCAGAACTGAATCATCACACCATGGCCGAGATAAAGAAGTAAATGGTCCGATGTCAAAGTTAATGTGAAAAGAAGGAATGCTGCACGTCATTAAAATGTTGGAGCCACCGGACGATGGCAAGCCTCCACCATCAGATCAGCTTTCTGTTATCCTGCCTACACATTTTGGATGATGTGGAAACTGGGAGCAGCATCACACACGTCATCAGCAGCTACTGTAAGGCTCAGGTGTTGGAGACGGACAAGGAGAGCATCTCTGCTGTAGCCGTGCAGACAGATCTGAGACACCTCAGAGCTCAGCTGCTGAGGGACGCCAGTCTTACCACTACCACACAGTGCTGAGCTGGAATCCCAGACAGACCCTGAGAATATGATGGGGTGGATATGTGAAGATGAAATGACTCAGTGAACTCATCAGTTCAAGAGCTGATCTCAAGTGTTTTGTTCTTAATTTACAGTATTTGATCATCCAACATGGTTTTCATCTCAGTGAGAATCAGTGATTCATGTCATGGATGATAAATGTGTGTGTGTCTCAGCAGAGCCCTCATTATATGTGTTAACATCTTCAGGTGACATTAGCAGAAAAAAACTGATCTGTTGACTTCAGATTAAGAATTGGTTACATGTGATCTTGTTTTGTAATTCAGGTGCAAATTACAAGTGCTCAAATGTGGGAATTTTTTCCCAAATCTGTCTTGACTTCAGAATGTTTACAGGAATATCTAACTGCATAAAAATGAGTACCAGTACTTTACAGTTTGTCAGTCTCAAATAACACAATAACGTGTGTGAGGATCATGGTGTACGGAACATATTGATGCACACACCGTTTGCATATGAGGTCCCTGGTCCACAGGTTCCACTGTTCTGCAGGCTTTAAAGGCTTCCGTGCTGTAACACACCTGATTCAAATTAATGAATCATTTACAGGCTCGTGTAGAAGCTGCTGGAGATTCAATTCATTTGAATTAGGAGCTCTTTTCTCATTTGCATTTGTTTATCCATTTATGCATTCAGACAATGAATTGAGCAAGCAGCCTGAAAACACTCATAAATATATTGTCAAGCAAGTATTATTAATCTGCTCAGCTGCAGATTAGAATGTTAGTTTACAATCATGGCGCCATCAGACAAAGTAAACATGATCACAGGTAAATAAACAGCAGCTACTCTGTTAGAATGACATGCACGTGATCTCCCAGCATATCTGGGTAGAGTTGTGTCAGAATATCAACAAGTCCTCCAATCGATGTGATCTTACTGGTCATTTATTTAAACAACAACCTGTGAAGTACTGCCCTCACTACAGGAGAGAAATACACTCACTGGCCGCTTCATTAGTTACGCCTGTACGGTCCTTGTTGACACAACTATCTAATCAGCCAATCACATGGCAACAACTCAATGCATTTAGTCATGTAGACATGGTCAAGGTGACTTGATGAAATCCAATATGAGCATCAGGATGAGGAAGAAAGGGGATTTAAGTGAATAAACGTGGCATTTCTGTTCTGAATATTGTAATCAATCGAACTTTATTTATAAAGCCCTTTTCTAACAAAAATGTGACTCAAAGTGCTTTACAGTTTAAAATCATTCCCACCCAACCAACGCTCCAGTCCCCAATTATCCAGTGTTATAATTGGGGACTATTATAATTATACACACACGGACACGTGTGCACACACACATATACACAACCACATCCTTGTACTTCTATCTTTGTGAGGACAGTCATTGACATAATGCATTCCCTTGCCCCTTTCCCTAACCCTAACCATCACAATTGATTGCCTAAACCTAAGCCTTGTCCTAACCATAACCGAAATCTAATTGTAACCTAAACTCTAAAACCAAATTCAGTGTGATGAGATTTTTTTTTTACTACAATTTAGAAAAATGTACTTGATAAGATTTGAGTTTTCGCAGTGTTCACATCACTATTTTGTTATTTGCTGGTTGATTTTTCACAGCAACAACAACTTGGTTGAGGTTAGAAATCAAAATGACCGTTCAGCATTGACCCAAAACATCCACTAATACTAAATAAAATTAGAAACTATTTTAGAAATCTGACAGAAGAAGGTGCTTTCATCGTTCTGTAAGAACATTGAACAGCAGACACAAAGTCTGAATGGAGCCGTGACTGAATCTGAGAACTGAAGAAGTGTGACTCCAGGTGTCGTTTACACTGGCTATAAAACTTAACTGCTTGTGAAGAGATGTTTCACTTGACTGAAAAGTCCATTCAGTTACACTTTGTGCCTTGAACATTTCCAAATCCTTTTACACTTGTGTAAGTTGCATAATTGATAATGATTGAATTTTAAGTACAGTTTGTAACAAAGCCAAAAGGTCAGTGGCAGAAAAGTGTAATATACACTACCAGTCAAAAGTTTGGGATCACTTTCCCATTAAATCCAACAGGGCAGTGATTCCAAACTTGACAAAAATAATAATAAATTTTGAAAAATTGAAAATCATGACAATGATTTTTGGATTGTTTTTCAACAGAAATATTAAAACAAGCAAAGAATAAAACAAGCATGATTGGGCTTCTAAGTGGAAATATTGTTCAACAACACTTTGAGGCAATCACTGCAATCACGTGATTTCTGTAATGTTCTGGAGTACTGTTTGGGATAAGTAATGCTATAAAAGGCAGCAAAAGTTGTAACTTGTAATACAGTCATAGCTACACCTGAAACTACTGGATCCTCTCACGGATGAAAACAACTTTATGTCTGAGAGAATTTTGGCCACTAATGGCTACTCTACATTCACAACGGTGTTTGCCATATGAAGTCATTGCTGTACCCATATTTACCACTAGATGTCAGTAATTCTTACGCAATGTACCTTTAAGTAATACTTTTTCAATAATATCAAAATTTGTTGTGCAAATTTTTTCTGCAGTAAGCCTAAACTTTGTTCATGCAACCCCTCTTAATCTGTTATTTTCCTCTTTTCTTCTCCCTTCTGCACCATCCTTGTTGCAGTTCTCTCTGCTGTCAGAGGTCCGAGGTCTGGTCACCCCTCAGGACCTGGAGCGCTTCGACGGGCTGGTGCTTCGACGTGAAATTCAGGCTCTGAAGGCCCGGCAGGGGACGGCCGGAGCAACAGCCGTGCAGCCAGACTCCCTGTCTATGGTGTCTTATCCAGACACGCTGACGTCATCTTCAGCCAGCTTCATGACCAACACCACCCTTAGCTCTGCGCGGGTAAGCTAGCTGCATTAGCTGAGTAATTACCTGCTTCTTCTTTTATTAATCTGTGCTGTTGAATTGGTTTAGATTAACAAATACGTATATGGTCCGTTTAAACCAACGTTTCTCTTTTTAAAAAAGGATCTAAGTGTTGTCAGTATCCAAGACGTGCAATTTCTGTTTGGCTGTCAGCTCGTTCCTCTTTTCCTGTCAGCTTTGAGCGCGACACAGAGCTAGAAATTGCATTCTGATTCATTTTCATTGAAAATTTCAGTAAGAAAAATCCTGTCGGGGTTCAACAATGTTAGGTAGTGACACACTGACACCTTTCACGCACACCCGTTGAGACTGAAAGTACCTTTTAGCTCATATTAGATAGGTCATGTTTTATCTCCTACTTCAAAAGCCCCCTCATTTTATGCTCAAAAAAACCTCCCCTTTCTCCCCCTTTCGTAGGAGAGGCTGCTCTGGCTCATAGATATGATGGAGGTAGGATTTCCAGCTGAATGTGATGAGTGCTTTCCATCACAAACCCACATGTACAGAATACACACAAGAACAAAGAGATGCTAAGTCCTCTGTAGGCAAATATGAGAGAAAGAAAACACAAAGACATAAACTCTGACTATGGATTGTGCTTTTGCAGTGCACTTGTTTGCTGTGTCTTTAATCCTCTTTCTTTTTTTCTTTCTCTGGCTTGACTGAGAGAAAAACTGGTGCTTTTAGACTCCATCAGTGCAGGTTAAGAATTGTAGGGCTCTGGTTTTATCTGCTTGATTTTATGTGGATGACATCTCTTACAAAGAGAATACATTGAGTGATGAGTTTTTTTCTTCCCTGAAGAACTTTACTGTAGATGAATGTAGCCATTGTAGCCCCCCCCCCCCCCCCCCCCGTTGGTCTGGAAACGACCGGTTTCTGCTCTGTTCAGCTTTATTTGTATACTGCCAGTTATGGGGGTGGGGTCTAAAATACAAGTTGGTGTTTGGCCTCAAATGAGGAAGTTTAAGTATCTTTGATGAGAAAACTGCATAATCTGTCTTGGTGATGAGACAGCTGAGTCAAAAGCAAAAGCTGTTGCTTTGCCAGGTGATTTATGTTTCACTTAGCTATGCCCATGAACTCCTCATGACAGCAAAAAGAGGGAGATCCTTAAACAGCCAAGATAAACGTCCTCTGGGATGTGCCTGCAGTCAATCTTATGGGGAAACACTGAGGAGCTTCACAAGAGGGTTGCCACCTCACTACAGCTCAAAATAATTGGTGACTTATTTTATAACTGACTAATCATTTATTGTTTTAAGCTTTTTTTCCTCTCAAAATTGCCACTGTACCTTCAGCTGCCTTGTCTGTCTTTCTGTCTGGTCGGCTTTTCTTGAAATGGATATTGACATAAATAAACAAACACACTGCCAGTTAAAAGTTTGGAGACATTTTTGCATTAGATTCAGTGAGAAAGTGTCCAAACCTTTGACTGCTACTGTAAATATGCTACAATATTTGTATGATCCGATTCGTCAACTAATCGCCAAAATAAGCAGTGACTATTAGATTATCAAAATAGTCGTTTGTGGCAGCTCGACACTCCACTAGATGAGGCAGTTCGGACATCTGGTCCAAACCAGTTTTTCCAGACTGTTAGGTGTTCCAGCATGTCCCACTAGGGACTTTTGTTAATACACTAGCTTATTGAACACCTCAATGTTCCCTCCAAAGGAGCTGGATGTGACTGGGGGGGGGGGGGGCTTGCACAACCCAGTCCAGCATCAGCAGCAGAGAATGGATGGACTGATTAGAAGTCCATTATAGTCTGCATGGAGCAGGACTACAGTAGCCTTATGCAAACCTTTGTGCGTGTCGGTGCGGCTTTTGTCCCCATTCATTTGGCAAAAAGTAGAAAAGATTTGCAGAATCTTCATTTATACAACAACTAGTATGTTGTTGTAAATAAAGGTGATGTAAAAAAAAAAAGAAGAAGAAAAAGAAAAACACGCTGCTTCCACGGGGGATCGCGCATGCGCATCATAGACTGCCCGCCGCGGTGACGTCATTCAGCGACTTCTGGCGACTTTTTGGCCAGCCAATAGCGACTTCTCTTCCTGAGGAGTTGGCAACAGTGAAAAGCAGAACAAATTTGACATTTTCAGTTTTATATTGCAGACTCGGGTCGTGTTGCAGTCATTCATCAGTATTTAAACTGCAAACGCGAGCATTAATAATGATCGCCTCTGTTCAGGCTTTTTATCTTATTGCATTGAACCATAATTGTGTTCGTTTTTTCGGAGGACTTGTGTCCGCTGGTGTCCTAAAAAACTTTAATTTACTGCCACAAACGTTGTTCCTCCTATTCTGGCACCAAAACACACAACAAGACAACATTTTAAAGTCATAATAACACTTGATAAAACTCATTTCTACAGTCTTTGCTGCGCGTTTTCCTCTGTTTTTGCCTCCAGCTACAGCGGCAACGTCACTGTGACGCAGGCCGTGAAGGGGTGTATTCAATGTTTAAAGCAGGGGTAGCCAACGTGGTGGGTGCCCACAGGGACCTCATGAAGTGCCCGCCGGCTCTGCTTTACAGACAGCCAGCACCATTATGTAAAATGGATTGTTATGCTTTTTAAATTCCATTTACATTGATGGAGATTTAAAAACAGCAGTACTGAATAAAGAAAGAAAATTAAAACTAAAATTCATTGTAGGCATATATATGAATTTATGAACCCTTACAGGTCAAATATCAAAGCTGTGTGCAAACTAAGCTCCACCTCACTCACTCGTTGCTACATGCTAGCGGGCGCAGCTACGATGGAGAGCTAAGTCCAGGTTTTACTGAGTTTAGTATAAATGTGACTAGATTTAAAGATCTTAATGGTTTGCTGCTAAAATATTACAGAACTGACTATTTAAAAAATGGAACAAATTAAATAGATTAAGAATAAACAAAAAGTTTAATTTTGAAATATGTTTCCTCCTCTGATAAAATCAATTTGATCATTTTGTGAGAAAATGGTAAAGCAGCGCTTTTAATAAGTGAATATCAATATTGTCATCAAAGAAGAAACCCTGCTTTATTCAAAAAGTTTAATCTAGTAAGTAGCCCTTCGTATTGTTCAGTATCCTCGATTAGCTCTCAGATTCAAAAAGGTTGGTGACCCCTGGTGTAAAATTTTATTTGTTTTCTTAATAGTTTTTTATAAAACTTTTCCATTAGTATCTGGCAAAAAAAACAAAACAACAGAAATTCTTTTTTTTTCTTTTTTTTTGGCAGAATTTTGATTCAAATTATTGTTTCATGGGGTCTTAAACCATTTATTTCTCCTGTAAAGTTGATCATTTCAGCATTAAGGCCTTTGGCGACTGACTCCACTTTTGCAGCCAGCCCCCAGCAGCTGCCATTTATGGTGATTTGGACACTCATTTATATTCGTCCATGTTTTTGTATGTTTTTCATCATAGCTGGATTTGTTAAAGAGCTTTCCATTCAGCTGAGTTTACATTCAGGCAGCAGCCCAAACAGAAGAGTAGCAGCTTGTGGTAAATACATCAGCACGTGAATATTTGGTTGGATGACGGTGATTGCACTCATGAACACACACGCATGCACGCTCATAAATAGTGTATCTAAGCTGACAGCAGAGATAAGCTGTTGACTGTCTGCAGATTTACCCGCCAAACAGTCCTTCTCTTGCCTCTGATGGATTTTGCTGGCAATTTTTTTTTAACTTTCCCCGCTGAGAAGCAACATGTATGAGTTATTGTGTATGTGCTGGTCTGTATTCTTTACCCTCTGTATGTGTGTCTGTTTGTGCTGTTATGGACCCGAGGGTGACTCCTACCACTGCTGTGTAAAGCAGATTAGAGAGCCGGCTGGGTTTTGAATCATTAAAACATTGCATGTATTGAGTTGTTCTCATTGCCAGATATATAGTAACCCCCCCCCATCTTAATCAATTCAACTATAAATCTCTTACCCCAACCTTTTACTCCGACTTTAACCTAAATCTGCTGCAGTTGTATCAGATCAGGCTGCATATTTCCCTTTAAAGATGTCATTTCCTGCAATCATACCTTCAATTCCTGCTGCGACTCAACCATGAGAGACATGTCAGACTACAAAAAGAGCCGCAGCTTCTCTTGGGGGGGGGGGGCAGGACTGTCAACAACAGAGGCATTTGAAGTGACATGGAGCACGTTGCAGCTGTTGTCACATCTGACATGAGAGGAGATGAAAAACATCCCACATGTTTGGTGTCTGAGCTGCAGGACCTGTCGCGCTTCACACTGACAAAGCGCCACTTCCTGCATCTGCTCTGAACATTTGCATCGCGGATGACAACGATCACATTTACAGTACATCCAAGACGGCGTGCTCTGGCTGCTTACGGTGCAGAGCTGCGTCTCAGCACGTCGAAAGTCGATTGGCTCTTGTGATAAATGGGCTGGATGTAAGTGCTCCACATGCTGCAGCGAGGGGTAATTAAGCTGAATGGATGGGGCTTTTGTTTTGGTTTAGTGGCAGAGTTAAATGAAGGGCAGCGTCTCTCTGAACTCAGTTTCCAGTCTTCCACCCCCCCCACCCCACTGCTCTGAAATCGCTCATGGATCTGCTGCAAATTACCTCCTTTCCACCACGCCGGTGGGATCGGGCCTTCAAATCCTGCTTTGAACTGAGTTGATGGTTCTTTATCGATTTCACAGCATGTGTGTTTTGCTTGTGAAAGAAGACATGATGGCTGCTTGTTCGTGTGTGTGTGTGTGTCCATGTCTTCTTTGCTTGCCTTCCCCACTCAGTCTGCAGTTTATAAGCAAATGTGGGCAGAAATGACGTCTTTCATTCTCTCCAGAAGACGTGGTGCGCTCATTTTCAGTCTAATTTGGTGTTTATTTTGGGAAAAAGGCTCATCTGTGTTTAACATCTGCTGAGAAGCTGCATCCCACTCCCTCCCTCACTTTAATTACACCTAAACCCCTCTGTTTTTCTTTCTTTGCTCTCCTTTATCCTTCTACCTCTTCCTCCTCCTCTTTCCTGCACATCTCAGAATGACAGCGTGGCGGAGAGCAACGAGGAGGATCCTCCAGAGAGCCTGAACACGCTGCTGACTGACATCTCTCTGGTGAGTTCGGCCGACAGGCAGATACCAGCCTGACAAAGATGGGTACGGCAGCAGGGAGGGGGTGCGAGGTTACGGGGAAAGTGAGGAGAATGCAATAGGAGCACTTGAGGCATGGCTGACCTTCAGACTTTGAGGACTGAGTTGGAGGGGAACAAGTGTTAGCGCTGAATAAGAACAAAAGAAAAGAGGAGTCTTTACATAGATGACCCTTGCAGCTCTTCCTCCTCCTCCTCCTCCTCCTCTCAAACTGTAGCTGCACCATGATGTCAGAGAAGAGAAGCAAGACATGAGGTGTCATGTCTTTGCTGTGGACAAGTGTGAGTTTGAGTAAAAGGCTTCTTTAATCCACCTGCCACTTAAATCATATATCACTATTATTTGGTTTTCTTATGTTGTCATTTATTTTTGTCTCAGTGTCGTTCATTCCACTGTTAAGTTTGTGTTTGATCATTCATGAAATCGCAGGACACCAGCGGCATCAAACCAGCGAGCACCGAAGTCTCCAAGTCAACTGTTGTTGCTACTAAAGCTGCTGAAGTTTAATGTGGGCTCTTCAGACTATATATAACATGCTGCAAAATTATGTAACAAACACTTATGGAGAGCTGGTGGTGGAAAATTATTATGTACAATGATTATATGGATGAATGTGGATATTTCACTTAAATTACCCAAAACTATTCTTTTTTTTTTTTTTTTTTTGGTCTCCATTTAGATTTACGGAAGAGGATTAGGGCCACTGAAGAAAAAATAAAATTCAGGACATTAAAAAAAAAAACATTTCAGGAAAAAATTTTTTTCAATTTCCCAAAAAGTCAGAATTCTGACTTTAATCTCAGAATTCTGACTTTTTTCCAGAACATTAAAAAAAAAAAAAAATCTGGATTTTTCTTTCAATTTCCAAAAACGTCAGAATTCTGACTTTAATCTTAGAATTCTGACTTTTTCCAGAGCATTTAAGAAAAAAAAAATTTTCAGGAATTTTTTTTTTAACTTCCCAAAAAGTCAGAATTCTGACTTTTTTCCAGAACATAAAAAAAACTGATTTTTTTGTTTTGTTTTTTTATAAAAAAAAAAAAATCAGATTTTTTTTTCTTTCAATTTCCGAAAAAGTCAGAATTCTGACTTTATTCTCAGGATTCTGACTTTTCTCCAGAACATTAAAAAATATTATAATTTTTTTTTTTTTCAATTTCTTAAAAAAGTCAGAATTCTGATCTTTTTTTCAGAATTTTTTTTTTTCTTCAGTGGCCCTAATCCTCTTCCGTATAGATTAAATGAACTTCTCTCTGATGTGAAAACTACAATATAGACATCTTTCCTGTCAAAACCTTAACAAAGTTTTTAAAAGTACTTGTGAACTGACTCAGATCTTCATTGACATTGAACTAAAAAGAACTGGTTACAGCTTCTGGGCATACTAACTTTGGCATCATTTACATGCACAGCAACATTCTGACATTGATGACAGGATCAGTAGTTAAATAGAGGAAGGACGCAGATGCAGGACCATGAGGAAAGAGACAGAGCTAAAACTTAGAGGTAAAAACATAATGGATTAATGATCTTTATACAATAGCCATAACTTCAAGCTGCCAAGTAGCAAAGGAAACCAGGCAGAGGGCCTGAAGAAAGACCAGGAGCAGGTGTGTTAAACAGGGGCCTGTTCTAGAAAGCTGGTTATGTTGAAAGTCTGAGTTTGTTAAACTTGAGTTGAGGGAAACTCTGGGAGTCCTACCCTGAGTCTGTCCCTATGGCAACTGACTCTGTCAGGTTTACTTTAAAGAAAAAGTTTGTACCTGTGTCCTCTCACCTGGAGCAGACGTGGATTGTCCATACTTAGCAATTCCAGAGATTTCCAATTCGAGTTAATACACGGTTTACAGAGGGAGGATTTTCAGAACTCAAACAGTGGCGCAATCATCTCCTGATCAATATCTTATCAAACGGTATGGTACTGTACCATTACTCAGTCACTCAAATCCTTCAGCTGGATGCGACATACCCAACATTACACACTGTGGAGTCTGTTTTGTTACAGCAAGTTTTGAGCTTTGTGCTGCTTTTGCTATATTTTATTTTTCTTCCTTGTAGGGACCTGACTTCATGAGATTATTAAGACAGAACATTTTGGAAAAACATCACGTTGGGGGATGAGGAAAGCCCTGCACATGTCTAAAATCATAATGCCAACACTGAAAGTAGTGTAGAAATCTACTGTTAGTTACACATTTTTACAAAAAGACCCCTGTCAGCCTCTTTGGATCCCAGCAGAGGGTGTCTCTTTATCATCCTCTCATTTATCCTGTATATAATATAGAAATTGTCTGGGTAAAGATAGAGTTGATTGAACCAGCTCAAAGCAGGTGTTCCCAGAGTTAATCCACAGTTTCTTTTCAGACTCAGTTAGATGAAGTTGGTTTCTGGAACAGGCCCCAAGTGTGACGGGGAAGCAGAGTCGCTCAACAAACCTCTCCAAAATGAGACGGGATGGAAAATCTAACTAGAACGGAAACTAAACCAGAATATGAAATATATTAAAGAGAAAAACAAGACTAACCCAAACAAATCCAAATTTATATGAAGGTTACATGAAAATTAAATAACATGGAGAAAATATTTCTACAAGGGAAGATTATAATAATGTTAGAATAGAACCAAATGCAATTCAGAATCACTTTGACCTTTAATGGAGCACGTTCAGACAAATATCATACAAGAAAACGGCATTTCCAGACTTTCTTCATTCCAAGGGTGCATCTTATTTTTATCTGCTCTTCAGAAACAGAAGATTCCAGTACATCAAATGTGCCATAAGGCAGATGTGTGTGTCACATAATGCTCCAACATTGTGATTAACGTGCAGTTCTGACATTGAAAATGCACAAATCTTCAGTTTTCCCAATGAAATTAACCTTTATGTCTATGACAAAATGCTTTTTCTACTTGTCTAAAATATTGCTTGAGAACAAAATCCAAACATTACTTAACTTAAGTTTTGGCTGTTGCATCAAGCCTTTAAAGAAAAGTATCTTTTTTTTTTCTTTTTTTTAATTCTTATGTATTTTAGCACAAGACACTTGAAGACCGGGCTTCAAGTGTCAAAGATGAACATAGACACATCCACAAGACCTTAAATCAGATATACAACTTTAATGAACGTCTTTTCTTAATCTAATGTGGCACGTGAATTCATACATGATAAAACTTTGTATTTTCCATTAATTTTTTAATTTTGAAAGGCTTTTGTAACTGTCTAACTCCTTACTTTCAATGGTTTTCTGTTCAAAAGGCTTTGGCAGCTACAGAAATGTGAGTGCTGAGCATGTCATAAGACTTTATTCAAACCTTTTATCTTAAGGTTTTGTTGAAGTATTATTTTTACACAAATTTTTGTATGTTGACTCAATTAACTTCGTTTGAATTTGATGTTTAAGAGCTTCATGTAAAAAAGATTAAATCTTAGAAAAAGATGAATAGTGGGAACAAATTTTGAACTGGCAAAGAACAAAGAGAATTCAGTAGAAGACATACTGACTTATAACAGAAAAATAAATTAAACTTTGCACAAAAAGTAAAGAAATGTGTGTTTGGTCCATTTAGCCTGTCCTTCAAATATAACACCATTTGTTACTGTATTATACATCGTGAGAAAGGCCACTGATTCACCTTTACAATGAGATATAACTTGCAAAGATTGTGCTTCTGTACTATGAGCACCACACTAAGTACTTTAAGTATGTGCAGGTAGTACTGGATGTACTCCATGGAGTTTGGTCCCAGATTCTAGAAAAGTAGAATCACCACTGGCTCTAGAATCTCATTCCGATAGGCTATGTCTGTCTATCAACTACAGTAGGTGATACCCACACACTTAGCTGTTGCTCATTTCACAGAAGTATGACTCTCACAACCTAAGTGTAATTATAAAGGTCACTAATCAGGCTTTCCAGCTCCAGTGGGTACGGAAAGTATTTCACTCTTGTTTCATTGCAGTGATTTGCTAAAATCAAAAAAGTTCATTTTATTTCTCAGTAATGTACACTCAGCACTCCATCTTGACAGAAAAAAAATTTGGGGCCTGAAAGCTGAGGATGGCAATGTTGGAAAAACGATTTGAGCAAGCGACAGTTTAAAAAACGCACCATCCGAAACCACGCCTTCAGAGCGCAGGGATATGTGCGCCGATGTTTTACGAGCAGGTTAACAATAACAGCCGAGTGGATAGCTCGTTAGCTTGATAGTCAAAGGCTGACAAACCACGTTTTTAAAAGCTTTAATTCACTCACCTCCAACTCCTGTGGTGTAAAAAGTCCACGCTGCAAAACTCAACGCCTCCGAGACTTGATCCTTATGTGTTGTTTTGGTTTGGTTTGTTTTTTGGCGCAGCAGCAGTTAGCAGTCCGTTAGCTATAATTGTTTACAGTGAGCAGCGCACGGGAGGCGGGGGGGTTGTCACGTCAGGGACAGAGAGAAGGGAGGGACAGAGATGAGACATAAAGGCATCAATTCGTTCTTTCTATACGTTGTGAATACCAATTCCTGCCTTTCAGTGTGAATCGCAGGGGTTGGTCAGAGTTTTTACAGAACTGCAGCTCTCACAGAGGTCTGACTTTTTTCCTTCCTTTTAATGAATACATGATGTAGTGACTACTGTCAGGATGGAAGGACCATTTCAACCAGAATAACAAAAAGTGTTTCTGAGTAGGATTACCAACTCTGGCTTTAATGGCCACCGTCCATTTACAACTGTTCTTAATATTGGAAGTGATTACTATGCCCATCTTTACCACTACATGTCAGTAACTCACACACTGTACCTTTCAGGTAGTCAGACATGCTTATGTAGCAGTAGGACCTGAATCAGGTAAATGTCAGAATATTTCTGTGCATGTAAAAAAATCCACCAACAAGGAGCCAAAGTCTGAACTTGCTTGGAGTAACCTTTTCAAAGTTTTACCCCTCCAAAGAAAATGAATTTCCCATTAAAGAGCAAAACTTTTGAACGTTATAGCTGCTAACTCAGTACGATGCGAATAATCATGTGATCTGAGCTTGAAGTTTGGACCACCGTGCATTGTACAGCATTTTAATTACACCCATAATCAGTGATGATGAATATATCCTCTCACTTCAGGATGATGTTCAGTCCACCACAGCTGAGTCCCCCCCTTCCTTCAAGCCTCCTCCCCCTCCGGGGACGCAGAGGCGTCCAAGTAGACGAGACCTTCTCAACAAGTGCCCCTCATCCGAATCCTCCCACTCAGGCTTGTACTTCACAGCCCCACCCTCTCACAGTTACAGCAAAGAGCCGGGACACGCCCCCATCTCGCCCTCACTACGCCACAAACGCCCAAAAGACCCGTCTCGGGACTACGCTGCCATCAAAAAGAAAGAAACCTCAGCGCCTCCCAAGAAAGACAAAATCACATCCGCTCAGTTGGCCACAGTCACGCAGCACAACATCGGCCCTTTCCCGAGGGTACAGTCCCCCGGCAGAGCCACCAAAACTGCCGTCCGGTCCCCCTCACCCCCACCACCACCACCACTCCCTGCTCCGCTGCCACCTCCTTCTCTTCCCATTAAGACATTGTCCTTGTCCAAAGCTGCCCCGGCTCCATCCTCCACCTCTAAACAGCAGTTTGTTATGGTGGAAGTTCACAGACCCAATGCAGAGCCTGACGTCAATGAGGTGCGGCCCCTCCCACAAGCTCGAGGTAAGAAACATGCTGCAGGGTCTTAACGTCAGGCACCTTTAGTTTTTAGATTTTAAAATAACTTCATTTGGTTTGTTGACTTATGGATCATTTACATGATGAGCAGATCATCTTACTGTGAGTACGCATGATTATCAGAATCGACCCTGTTTGAGAGACCTGTGTATCAAGGATAAGACACACTGCAATGTGTGTGTATTTACTGATAATTGCCAGTGTGAGCCTTTCTAATCATCACAGATATCTTTTATGTTGAAGGGTACAATTGATGTGAGTGCAATCTCTAAATATGTATTTACTTGTGCTTAACGTGCTGAAATGAGCAATTACCCAGAACACTGCGTTTAATGGATACTGCATTAAAGTCATCACCAATCTAAATGAGGATTTATTTGGATTGAAATTGTGTGAAATCAGGTCATTTCCAGGGAAACCTAGCAATCTGTGCAGCTTGAAAACATCATCTGAGGAAATTTCCTGTTAGTTTCCATGTTTGATAAATCTAGAGAGCTGGTGAAGATGTAGAGGAAAAGAAGAGATGTACCGTGGATCACCGTCATTTCCTGACGTTGCCTCTGCCTGCCTTCCCTCAGGTGGCGCCCTGTCTCAGCTGTCAGACAGCGGGCAAACCCTCAGCGAGGACAGCGGCGTGGACATAGCTGAGACAGGACACGTCAGCAAAGACAGTAGCCCTCATTCCTCACGCACACGCCTCCCCCGAGACAACCAGGGGGGCGGAGGGGACAACCCCTCCAAACCGGTGAGAGGGGGATTGAGACCAACTATAAACTAAACATGGATTGAGGGGATTGATTGTCAACCTGCAAGGAATTTCTTTCGTATTTAATTATTTTAGCAGTAAGTGGTGCTGTGTTTGTGTATTTGTGAGGACATTTAAACTCACAGCGACTTTGAAAATGTAAAAACTAACAAACCCAAAGCAGAAAAAGTTGGGACAGTATGAAAAATGCTGATAAAACAAATAGGCTGCAGTGTTTCCTGATGTTTGTTTGTTTTCCCAGTGAAGACAGTATAAACCTAACACATGAACAACTCCATACTGGTTCACTGGTCCATGTGTTGGTGGGAAAATAGAACAAAACACTTGGAATACTTAAATTGCATGGTATCCATTATACAGAATACAGAATGTGTTTTGGTGAGATTTCTTGCCAGTTTAAATTAAACAAAGTTGGAAAGCCAGAATTTTAAGCATCTTGTGTGGAGTTAAAAGAAAAATCAATGCAAATGTGAGAATCACTGCAGTTTTTTAACGAAATTTTTGTCCAAATGATCATTTTCCATTCTCCCGCAACTTTTTATTGATTAGAGCAGGGATCAGTAGATCCAGTCCTGCATTTACTAGATGTTTTCTGCCTCGACATATCAAAATCATGTTAATAGCTCGTGGCTTGTGCAAAACTTGACAAGTTGTTGAAGGTTTATTTAATTTAAATCAGATGTATTGGAGCAGGGAAACCTCTAAAACCTGCAGGTCAGCAGTCCCATGAGGACCAGATTTACAAATCCCTGGGTTAGGGGTTTTAGGCAAAGTCCACATGGAGATGAGTTCAGGTGGATCTGCTCAAGTTTTTTATAGTCTGAGCATGGCTGCCACTGACATTTTTTGAAGGGCACACAGGCAAAGAGAGGGGCACCAATGGGGAATTCTGGGAGCCTGAAAATGCTTGTTTGTTTTTATAAAAATCAGGTCCCAAAGTGAATAAATCTATTTTGTTTTCATATGAACAACCAGTATACATCTTTCCTGAATCGATGACACTGTAGTTCCACCTCTCCCTTAAAGGGATACTGTGTAACTTTTGGCCACTAGGGGCGCTAAACCTGTAACTTCCCACAGGCCACACAACTCCTCTATCCGTATTATGGAATCGTGTTTGCAACCACTTTGATCAGCTGATAGTGAAGTCATCGTGCCATAATTCAAAGCGTTCCAGGTCACATGATCCAGTGAGAGATGGATCCGCTCCTGTAAAGTTACAATGTGTGTTTTCTGAGGAGGGCAGCCCCCTTAGAGCACTGACATGTGTCAAGTGCTGTATATTGACCCAAGAAATCATTTATTATCACTAACATAAGGCCAATGTTTGGGTCAAAAGTTACATGGTGTTCCTTTAATGTGCATGTGCAAACCTCTCAAACTAGAAAGACAGAGATCTGTACACCAGGGAATGCTCCTCAGAAAGATTTAATGCATGTGACGTTTCTGTTCTGGGGTCTGTGACACTTTTGTCTTTTACAAACCTCTCCAACAACAATGGTGGATTATAGTGCTGTATTTGGGCTAAAGATGCTACCGAGCATGAAATGGTTTTACAGAAAAATTTGTAAAAATCCCAAAACACAAATGCCTCCTTTTTAGCTTGATTCTACATATCATGCACATTCACGTGCACACTTTATGTCTTGTTTTCTGGTTTTGGTGTATTTTCTATGGCAGCGTTACAGCGCCACTTACTGGCCTGGCATATATACTACATCGTGTTATGTGCTTATGGAAATTTTTTTTTTTTTTTTTTTTTTTTATAAATGAGTTCCATCTCCGTGTGGATGTAGCCTTTTTAACAAGGGTGTTTTTTTAAACCTGGTGATTTTTTTCAAAAATTGCTTTCCCAAAGAGTCAGGTTTTAAAAAAAGAGAGAGAAATCTCTGATTCAGGCTATTCCTGCTTTTGTTTGTTTGGTTTTTTTTTTTGTTTTGTTTTTTTTTGCTTTATTTGGACGTTTTTTTACTTCTTTTTTTTTTACAGAAACAAAAACTCGTGCAAATTGAAGGCTCTAAAAAATCATGTGAAAAGCACTGATATTATGTTATCATTACATCTTTAAATTGTGTTTTCTTACATTTTATAATCTCAGTTTTAGGGTCAAAGATGGTTTTAGATTAAAGGCGAGGATTGTAATATGTCAACACTGGTTCTCACAGAGGTACAAATGTGTCTGGGTGTGTGAATTGCAGTAGAAGAAACAAGCCAACAACTACAGGTTGATAAATCAATTTACTTTATTGCTAATCCTCCTCCAAAGTCTGCTCTTAATCCTAACTGTGATTTCTTCTCTCCTCCCTCTGTTTGCTCATGCAGTCTGTTTTCTTTGTCTCCCTTGTCGCTTTATTTCTCAGTCATGTCATTCATTCAGTCACATGTTCCATCATTTATTCAGCCACTCACTCCACTGTAACGTAATGAAACTCAAAATGCTCTCTGGTCCTCATTGATTGATGTCAGGAATAACAAGTATGGATGGGAGTAGTCCGGATTGTTTATGATGAGAGGGCTGTTGAACCATTTTCTTCTTTTGGAGTATGAATTTCTTTAGTATGAAATTGAGGGATAAATTGACTGTGTATCATAAAAAGCTTTTTACTAACGGCGCGTCAAGCTTTTACTGTCGGCTTCTCCTGAGTGTCATCAAGGGGGTGCTGAAAAGAGCAAAATGATAGCCTCCTAGACACTTGCCAGAATAAAAAGAGGAGACCTTTTTTAAGAATATTGAAGCCTCTACATCTTTATGTCTGATAAAGAATAAAAGAGACAACAAAATTAGAGGCAACTGGTGGTATGCATGTCATGTAAATGTGGCCTAGAATAATCTTTAGTATCTTTGTAAGCTTCTTATGTAGTGGAGTTTCCTCTCTCTCTCTCTCTCTCTCTCTCCCTCCCTCCCTCCCTCTCTCTTGCTCTGGTTATTTCCGGGAAACTAAAGCATGCTTTGGGGGTTTTCTGTCCATTTGATAAATTTAATCAACCATTTAATTGCATGAACACTGGAGAGCACCTGGAAATGTCATGACTTTCCAAGAAGTTTCAAATTTGCACTTCAGTGGGAACTGTCCTCTGGAGATGCCCTCTGAGTGTGGAGAGGACAGGAGGTAGAACATGCCAAGTCTAGAAGCTAAAGATAATGAAGCTCCTGCATTTGAACATATTATGAACATATAGTGAGTTCCAGGTTTGGGTAAATTCCACCATAATTTCTGACCAAATCAGACAAACATTTGTGTTAACACATCAAGTTCCTTAGCTGAAGTGCCTGTAAATGGCTAAAGCTGGTGGTTGGACTTTTAGCTGAACAGGATATTTTGAGCTGCAATTAAAATATTACAATACCTAAAAGTATCAAAACTAAGAACATTAAGCCCTCAGCAGAGGCCAAAACCAGCTTCTGATCCAAACATCAATCGACCACCAATTGACCAGTTTAAAGTATTAGGAGAAGGCAACTACTCTTTTGACCCGGGTAGTAGCAACTAAAGCAGCAACCCAATAGATCTGCTATTGTCTCAGCTGTGCATCAGCACTGAGATATGCTAATGACTAGCATCTTTAAGTTAGTGAGCCACTTAGTTAGATGCTCCATTAGTCAGACATTAGCATTGTCTAGGCTAGCAACCGTCACACTGACAACCTGTTCATGAGAATTTCCCTTCATGGATAAATTACTTCAAGTTTCACTTGAACAGTTAACCGTCTGCATAATTAGCTTCCTGAAGCTAACTGAATTAGCTTCTGAGAAGTGATGTGTCAGTCGTGAATGAGCCGGCTCTAAGAACTGATTGTTTTTGGTAAACAAGAAGAGCCACCTCCTGTCAAGCTGATAGTGCGTTCCAGTTGTCTCGGGATTCCTAGTGACCACGAGTTGGTGATGTCATTACCAAGTATTTGCCGTTTCAGTTGCGCTAACTCTGCAAAAAATAGACGTCTCCAAAACAGCCTATTTGTGAGCGTCTACAACCACAGTACAAGCTAGAAAAATAACACAAATGCTATAACAATATCACCGTGACAACAGCAGCCAATTTCAGTGTGTGTGTTTAATAAACAACTCATATTCACGCAGCGTTTAAAAAGAAAAAAAGACCACCATGAGGACATGAAATTGAATAACAACAACAGTGCTGTTTAAACTAGAAACTTATGAACAGAAAAAATCTTAAGAGGTTTAATTAACACAATAGTGGTACTTAACGCAGCAATCTTTAGACCCACCATCTCGGGGTCGTCTGCAAATTATGAGCTCACAGCTCAGAAAAAAAAATTCATGACAACACTTCCACCCAAAGTTACCTTGGAAAAAACGAGTTCCCAAACAACCGGAACGCACAATGAGTCAAATCTTCAGCCGCTCCTGCTCATCTCAGAGAGACAGTGGAGTTCCACGTTAAACCTCAAGGGAAAGTGTATCCAAAGTTTTGACTGGGAACGTAAATTTAAACGCAAGTAAAATCTGCACAAGACTTTTATCTAAAGCATCCTAATGTTAAGACTTTGAACTTTATTTATTTATTAAAATGTTAACTTTAAAGTTTTTGTAACTTTTGGGACTAAGAGCTGACTTTTCTTCGTGTAAGGGAACTGAGCCAAAAGAACTGAAACTTCGCAAAGAATCAAACTGCCTCTCGCGAGTGATGTTGGCTCGTCTTATTTCCTAAAGTGCTCTGCACTGTTGGCACTCAGTAGAGGTGCTCAGTACACCGCAAAAAAGTACATTTTTGTAATTTCTAGTCAAAATATCTCATCACACTCAAAATAAGACAGAAGTACATAAAGAGAAACATTTCAGTGCGATATAGGTGCTTGTTTTAAGGCAATGCATCTTATTTCAAGAAATCTTATCAAGAAAATTTAGCTTGTTCTGTTGGCAGATTTTTTTCATATTACAAGCAAATATGTATATATATATATATATATATATATATATATATATATATACACACACTTATATATATATATATACACACACTTATATATATATATATATACACATATATACATATATTTTTCAACTTAATTTAAGGGCGGCCAAGAAAATATATTCGGTAAGATTTGAGTTTTTGCAGTGTAGTTTCAGTTTTGGTCCTTTTACTTCTTCATGAACAGCTGTCAGTTTAGTCATCCAGAAACCAGGGGAACCTCACAGTTTTCTACTCTTAATCCGTATTTCAAGCCATGAGAGCCCAGCGTTGCTCCCATGGTCAAACAGAGATGCATACTGAGAATAAAAACAAGAAAAACAAAAAACAAAACAATAATGGTCTCACATTACACTTACAGGACAGTAGAAGTCCGCCTGTGTCTGCTCATGACATCACCTCTAAGCTTGCTTCCCTATTCATGAATCTTGTATATCTTTGAGTGATGACATAAAACCCCAGGAGCATGTTATTTATTTATTCATTTAATTATTTTAGAGTATTTCAGATCATTTTACAGAAGAGAGAAACACCCTTACGATAGGATAAGCTTTCCAGGAGCTGAAATGGAGATAAGGAGGGAGTGAAATGAAAATTAATGTGTGTTTTTAGCCTCTGACTTGTGAAGCTGTTAACTCGATTGCACATTTATGAACTGAGTGTGTGCATGTAGAGTCACGAACTTTATGAGAAATTTATTTCTGATCAGAGAAAACAAACATGAGCTGACAAATATGTATGCATAGCACAAAGAGAAGCCAGAGCACCCCAAGGGAGTAGTATGATGGTGTGAACACACTATTTCAGATCTGCAGTGCATTATGATGTCTCTATGTTATAACTCATGCAATTTCTTTTCATTACTTTTAGCCGGGGCTGTTGGAGCCCACCTCCACTTTAGTGAGGGTGCCAAAGAGTGCCAGCACCCTCGGCATTGCCATTGAGGGCGGAGCCAACACTCGCCAGCCTCTGCCACGAATCGTCACCATACAGGTGAGGTGGGAAGAAGACATTGTGCTTAACCATTATGCTCGGATAAGGAAATTTGTGTAAGTGTGAGGTGCATTTATTGAGTTAATTTTGGGTGTGATACTTCTCTAGCCATGAAATTTTGAAAGGAAGTTTGATCTTCAGTGACTTTAGAGATTTTTGAGTTTCATACATTTTCACTCTTTTTGTTTTTTTTTGACAGTGAGGTGTTTGTTATGCTGTGACAGTTAACTACAAGATTTGTTTAGTAAAAGCAGAAATAAGATTTTGCTGGTAATTTTCCACCCTTCTGTAGAAGCCATGACAAAAGGAACCCATTTTAAAGGTGCATTAGGCAAATTTAAATGCTAAATACTATTCTTTTCTTTCCTCCACATGCTCTTACAATTGCCTGATGTGTAGAATGAGTTGATCTCCGTTCACTGTGGTTGCCTTTATAGTACTATTTCTGCCTGCTCAATGACAGGGATTCGGGCATGAATCCTCAGGAGCGTGCATGTGTGGGGAGACATGCTGCGCGTCCTCATTTGCATGGCTGCTGCCAGCAACTGCCAGTGTTGTGTATTCTGCTGCCATTAGTGCATCATTTACGGTGCGTACACACCAAACGTGATTTGGGCGTCGAGGGCGTCAGGTTTACATGCAAAGTCAATGGCCCACTCGCGTCGAGGAGGCGTCGAAAACCCTGTGGCGCAGACAGACCGGTGCCAGGAAAAAGAAAAAGGAGGGGCTCCTTCCGAGGCGCGTCAAACCCGCCTTGGCTGGGCATCTCTTGCCGCGTGTCAAATCAATCAAATCAAATCAAATCAAAGATACTTTATTGATCCCCGAGGGGAAATTCATGTTTCAGTACAACCCGTCCAAGACACATAGACAAAACAAAAACATAACAGGATCAGGCAGACCGTGGCCAAGCAGCCCCTCGCAGGGCGCACCTTCGCAGAAAGAAAACGGTGACATGAGGAAAGATGGGTAGGTGGTAAAAAAAGAGGTCTCCAAACTCTCCACGTACACAGGTGGAGACCTTAGAGACAAAAAAAAGACACACCAATACATAGAAGCACAAACTCAGGCAATCACAACATGAAAGACACACTGTGGGCAGAAGGTAGGTATCCCTCCAGACAGCCAGACGGGGGCGCTCATGCACCCTCCAGGCCCAGTCTGTCCAGAAAGGCGGGAAAAGAGAAGGGAACAACGGAAGCGGAGAGTCTTAGGGGTGTGTGAGGGATCTTGTGTGTCCATGGATGCGTGTGTGTGTGCGCATCTAGCTTGCGATGAATCTCATGCAACGCCAGAGTCTGAGTGTTGATAGCACGGCTCATCCCCACACAAATATCAGGCAGCGTGCCAGTAGCTGCCAGCAGCCCTCCAACTTTGCGATAAACCAGGAAAATGCCCACACCAATCAGCAGGAACCCGGCTATCATAAATCCAAATAGGTAGAGATCTTCAACATCCTCGATGGACAGCACCGACAGACACATGATCTTCCATTTGCCCCAGGAGTCAATCACATATCCCGCCGGGTGCGTACCGTCGGGGCAAGGAGCGTCACCCCGTCCCGGGTGGAAAAAATTTGATCAATTGCATTGAGAGACCAGTTGACCAAATCCATCCAGATTCAGAAAGTTATGTAGACAGAGGCTCAGAGAGTCGACCGGACAGGAGAAGCAGGGAAAATAAGGGAGGGAGGGAGGGAGGGAGCAGAAGAAAAAGCGTCCGCCTCCGTCGAGAGCAGAATGGGAATGGGGCGTCAAGATGCTGGAAATCAAACATCTGACTTTTTAGTGACCCAGCGTCCAACTTCGGGCATCAAGCACGATTTTGAAGCCCAAATCGTGTCTGGTGTGTACACAGGCTTAGACGACACTTATGATTGCTGCTAAAAGATGGATAACAGCGTGTAAATGTAGCAATATGACTATTCCTGGGGAAGAGATATACTCTGGCTACTTGCTACATTTAGTTGATTCGGTAATTTCATAAGGTAATTCTGGTCTCAGCCTGTAAATCTGGATTATTTAACTACAAGCTACAATCAAACTGTAATGACTTGCAGATTTATAACTGTATTACCTGAGTAGACATTGTGCCTCTAACTCTGGGCTCAGACTGAGGGCCAGATCTACTAAGACCCAAATTTGTGTGTAGTAATTTGCCCGTGCAATCTAGAAATCTGCATGCGAGGCTGAATCATGCTTTGCAGTTGATTTACTAAAAGTGAAGGCGCAAATGACTGGGGGAGCAAATGTGTTTGAAATATCACTATATAAATGAGAGTTTTGCATGTTTCGAGATTTGCAGCGTGCAAATTTCCAGAGACGACAGCACAAAAGAAAATATGACCCTTTGGAGATTGAGATACTAGTGAAAGAAAGAAATGAAAATATAATTCAAAATAAGTATGTTAAATATACTGTATATAGAGATTTTTGTTCATATTTTCATTCAAAATAAGTATGATGAATATATGGGCTGCACGGTGACGTGGTTTGCACCACAGCCCCATAGTAAGAAGGTTGCTAGTTTGAGTCCTGGCTGGGGAGGGGGTTCGAACAGTTCCAGTTGTGACTTTCCTGTGTGGAGTCTGCATGTTCTCCCCGTGTTTGTGTGGGTTTTCTCTCAGGGTACTCCGGCTCCCTCCTACCGTTAATTGATCACTCTAAATTGCCCCGAGGTGTGAATGTGAGTGTGCATGGTTGTCTGTCTCTCTGTGTTGGCCTTGCGACAGACTGGCGACCTGTCCAGGGTGTACCCCGCCTCTCACTTGATAATAGCTGGGATAGGCCCCAGCAACCCCCGCGACCCTGAACTGGATAAGCGGTACAGAAAATGATTGATGCATGTAGAAATGAAAATAATACAACAGGTATTCATGTAGAGTCTCAGAAGTGGCCAATTTATAAGGACATGGATCAGGAGTTGCTGGGAAAATGAAAATGTCTGCAGCCTCAAACATGGTCTATGACATTTGTAACGCATGAGGCGCACACTCTTTGGCACAATGCCAAAGGCCCCAGCGCCCCCAGCTGGAGCTATATCCAACCGCTACAATCCATGTTAAAATGTGACATTGGCAAAAAGGGAAAATAAAAAGATAATTAATGCTAGTTTTAGTTATCATTATACAGTGGCTGCAAAAGTTCTGTTTGGTTTGTCCAGAATATTTAACAAATATTTAACACCTGTGTTAAACAGTGGTGTTTGCTGTGTTGTTTGTTATTGAATTCAAGAATGAAAACAAACCCTCACAACTGATGAAAAATTATCTTGAGTCAGAGTTATGCATGTCCAGCATTGTCCCTCACAAAAGCTGAAGCCTTTTGTCTACAAAGCTGCTAGTTTGCACCTGCATTCAGACATGCTAAGAATATATGCTAAAACAGCCAGGTGCAATCCACCTCATGTTTGATAATTTGCTTTGTAAGTGCTAAATTAATATTTTTACATTTTCTCCTCCCAACACACACACAATTGCGTGTGAAAGCCCCATATTGTATATTCATTGCCGCAGAAATACTATCTGGGTAGGACCCGCTATTTTGCACCTTCAAAAGATTCAACCCTTTTTGCACACTGTTGGTAAGTCAGTTTGTACATTTTTTTCCGTGTGCAATGAGATTGCTTGTGTTTTTATACATGCAAACCTTTGATAGATCTGGCCCTGAGTGCAGAGCAGGTTAAACCAAAGACCAATGCAGCTGAAGCAGGTCACGCGTGTGCACGGCATTAGCGTCACTTTCACTTGTCACCAGAAGGGGCGCACTTCTGGGAAAAAGCTGGAACTAGCGCTGTATTCCTTTAAACCCTCCTCCAAACCAATTAGCATTCCTATGTTACAGCTGCAAACAAAATACAGTATAGTAAAAAGTATTAGATGTGTAGTTTACCTCTTTTAGTCTGAATGGCTGAAGAAACGAGTCATTTTTATTCCTTGACCATGGCAGGATTATAATCAGGATTATAATCATGTTTTACTCTCATTTTGAAGGTTTTATTTATTTATTCATTTATTCATTTTACTCAAACCTACTTCACCACAACAGTCCCAATATAACTTGTTTGTTCAATCTGACTCGCAAAATATAAATAATGCACCAAAAATTATTTTCTCTCTCATTAATCAGATGTTTGTTTGTTTTTTAAAGTAGTATATGATTAAACCTGGCATTTATAGGGTTGAGTTTTAATTGTGATACAGTAAATTGTGATATGCATTTTTTTTAAAAAGCCCTTTTATGCAGAATAATAGGAAAATATTTCATCTTTTTTTTTTGCATTTTGAGGTTCAAAATAAAATTTTAAATTAGTAGTAAGTAGGTTTAAGTTTGTGTAAGTTTTTGTTTGATGTGATATTATGAAAAAAGTTAGTATGCAACTAAATCAATGTTCTCGCTTCAGAAGAAGGGTCATCTGGTGATACCAATAATTAAATCAATTTGTTTTTAGAATATTCACTTACAGTGTATTTATCAAAAAAGTCATGAGTGGTAGACGATTAAAACTGTTTTTTTTTCATTATTATTTTTATTGATAAAATCATGGTACAAATTAAGAATGCTTTCATGAAAAAAATGTTGATAAATATTGATCCTTTAACCCTTTATTGTCATTTAAATTTTAAGATCCAAACTGTCACAGCCTAACTTTCTTTAACAGGGCCCGAGTGCTTCTTTCACCCTCATGTTGCTTTCTGAGTTCATTAAACTTCAGATTGTACCACACGCCCACTAGTCAGGTGGTAATTGATGTCATTTAATGTCACACCGAACTCGCACAGAGATTCCTGCTAGATTTATTTCCTATTACAACTATAGATGACCACAGCACCACATGAATAAACCTTCCCTATCTGTGATTAGGGCAATCGTTCAGGATGATTCAGCTGGTTTAGTGCGTGTGTGTGTTGATGTCTAAGGTCGAAGGCAGGAGGTAGGACAGCAGATTGTGCATCATCTCTTCATATAAAGCTAAATCTTTGGCTCTGGCTGCTGATGCTGCTAAATAGAGATGTGAAGCAGTGTTTACATTCCCAGCAGTGTCTGTATTGAAGAGAGAAATTCAAATATTAGAAGCCAAACCAGAAATGGCAAGTTACTCACCTCTGAGGGTAGATGCGACTGCAGCTGCTCAGGTATATATCTGCCTTCCAATGTCATTTGCAAGTCAACAAAGCCTGCACTGGCTTTCACTGATCATTTCCAAAACACAGATGAGGGAGTTACAATTTGGAGATCAGAGCAAAGTCCAGCTTCAGACTAGAGCCCACATCCCATTCAGTGCTGTCTCTCAGCTTGCCACTCCACAGAGGTGGTGATTGAAATAAAAAAAATAATGGGGGGTTGATTGCAAAGGGAAGGATAAAAGGTTTGGAAATCAGCGTATTCAAAATCAAATAGGGTACTGAAGGAAAGACAGCAACTCCTAGAGGATGCGAAAAAGAGAGCTGTGGTAATAAGCCGGGGAAGGATGAGGGGGCTTTGTGCAGATTAGAAAGTGGAGGTTTGGTGTTGTGCATGGATGCATTATTTGGGTATGCGGTGGCTGTGTGGGTGGTTGGAGGATGATGGGGGGGGGGCCTTGCAAAAGTGCTGTTGATACAAATCCCCAAACAAATACAGGAATATGAAAAGCCATGTTCTGTTCCTTTTAAACTTCCACACACAATGTGTGTTTCTGCCTGGGTAGATGTGCTGTATTCCTCAGTAGACTATGTTTCCTTTCTTAGTTCAGTCAGACAAGAACACACCCAGCTCTGAAATGAATAGAAAAATCTGAAAGTAAAGCACGATGTGTCATGGGCATTTTCCAAGACACAAAGCTTCTTGAGTCTCAGCTGTTTGGGACGAAGCAGGAACTAAAGAGGAAACCAGAACAAGTCTTTAAAGGAAACAGACAAACATCATCCTGTCACACTTCAGGTAAACCAGATCTGTGTAGCGATTCCGCAGAGATTTTGCTCCATATTGACAAGATAACATCACACAGTTGCTGCTGATTTGTCAGCTACATCCATGATGAGAACCTCCCGTTCCACCACATCCCAAAGCTGCTCTGTTGGATTGAGATCTGGTAACTGTGGACGCCATTGGAGTACAGTGAACTCATTGTCATGTTCAAGAAAGCAGTTGGAGATGATGTGAGCTTTGTGACATGGTGCATTATCCTGCTGGAAGTAGCCATTAGAAGATGCTACACTGTGGTCATGAAGGGATGGACATGTACAGCAAAAATACTCAGGTAGACAGTGGTGGGTAAATGATGCTATGTTGGTAATAAGGAACTCAGAGTGACAAAGGAAATATCCCCCCACACTATTACACCACCAGCAGCATTGAGCTGTTGATACAAGGCAGGATGGATCCATGTTTTCACGTTTCTACCAAATTCTGAGCCTATCATCTGAATGTTACAACTGAAATCAGGGCCAGCTTTTCAGACAGGCAACACAGGCAACTGCCTGGGGCGCCATCCCCTGGACAGGGCGTGAAAAATTGGAGAATAAAAATTAAATTAAGAAAAGTTAACTAAATGTATGTAGCCTCTGTATTATGAAAAACACTCTCTATACATACTCGAAATTTCCCTCCGAAAGACATGAAAATGAAACCTCAGTATTTAAATTCTTTGCAATGATCTGGCTGCATGACCTGCTCCGACTCTGAAGCTGGTTTTGACCGTGAAGGGTGACGCACATGACGTGTTTAGTGTTGTGGAAGAAAGTAGGTTGTGTTGTGTTTAAACTTTTCAATGATTGAATGATAAAAAGAACATCAAAGCCAGAAATGTCCCGAACACACCAAGACAAAGGTAAAAGGCAAATTGCAGACAGGGGGAGAGGGAGTTGCAAACAAACTCACCACCACACGAGAGTAGAGGCCCAAACGTGCGGATTGAGAGGGATTTCACTTGCTCAAGTCTAGAGTTTATTTTCAGGGGTAAACTCCGGACTCTACCTTTACGTATTGATGAAATGAAGGAGTTTTGCTGCCTTATATGGAGGCTGCCCCGTCTCTACTATTATATGCCAAAGGGTGACATAATCTAAATATCGCCCAAAGGAGTTAATGTGAGACAGAAATTTTATCGGAGAGTAAATGCACATATAAACTCCTAGAAATAAGCAGACCTGCCAACATGTACGCATTTTGCGTAGCAAACATCTATATACACTGGTACGGCTTGCCTCTCAAAACTACGCTAAAAGCTGCTGATGCGTAAATACTGTAGGAAATACGCGCATGTCATATTCACAACAAATAGTAGGACGCAGCAGCGTGGTGAGGTGTTTGTAACCAAACATTGTAGAGTGCTGGAGAAGAGTCCCTTACGAACCAAAAATGTTTCATCTTTGCTGCCCATCGCTCTCCCCTACTCACAGCTGTCCACTTTCCCCTGAGGCGCCACACGGCACGTTACTGGTGTAGCCAGCTAACGATGGAAAAGGTAAGCTGTGTGTGACCCACTTTACTTTGATATGGTCAATAATGTTAAGTTACGTTTACTCCCAAAACATTTAAAGACAAAGTAAAGCGTATGAAAAAAACTCAAAATATTTGCCGATGTTGCCCAGTATCCTAGCGACGAGTCGACTCGCGGGGCCCTCGCGAGTGTAGTCCGTCCAGGAGATAACAAGTGACTTAGCCGCTTAGCCGGGGTAGTGGCGCACATGGGTCTGCTGAGAATGGCCGACTGAAGCTACTAAATGCTGCGAACTTTTCAGTAGCAACACAGTCAGCAGCAGCACAATGTTGTAATTGTTAGCGGCATCCAAGAAATGAGTGGGGCAACGTGATGATGATGATGGACGGAGATGAGCTGGTGGAAGTCTCACAGCTGCAGGGCTGGTATGGATCATGTGAAGGGAGGAAAGAGGAACTTGCTATTAATGTTAATTATGTTCGGGTTGCTACGTCAGTATGACTGTAAAATACCACATACAGCAGTAATAACATATAAACAATAGTACAAAATTGACAGGAACTTTGGGATTTTGTATTTTAAAGTTTTTGTAAAGTTACAGTTAACTCGGAATACAATTTACATTTGTAATGGTGTATTTTCATTAGAATGTGGTTTTATTTTTGTGGTGAGATTAATTGGATTACTGCATGGCTAAAGAATTTTATGTAATTAAGCCATTTCACTCATTTAATTTTATTTTAACATTACATGGTTAAAAATGATTATTCCGATCTGGTACTTCCATGTGACGCTACATGTAATCAGAACCGCTGTTTTTTTTTATGTACAATGTGCAGATTTGCACGTATCTGATTTATAGTGGTCAAGCTTCTTGTTTTTGTGCTGGCTGTTGCTGTCTGACCAATCTGTGTGCTCTGCTTAGAAACCTTGGATAAACATCACTGCTCATGTCAAGATAGACCCCCTAAATACAACTTTTCTGATAAACAGTAAAGTTCAGTAGTTATCTGTAGATTCATGATTGTAGCTTAGCATGCAGTTAGTTAAAGCAGTCTAAGAGGGTGGTACTCATAATAATTTTCCAATGTTGGCAGGTCTGAACAAGGTCCGGGTTGAAAAAAAGAAAGTTATCCTTTCAGCATAGCAGCCACGGTGCGTCATAGCGGTTGCTTGTCTCCATGGAGAGAGGCTACAGACCAGGTTTAATCCTGACGTTTTCCTGACCCACTTTCTCATCTACCTACCGTACAATGATTTGTCCACATGGACAGGATTTTTTGGGGTGTTTTTTGGAACAGCTTTTGCACAGTCTGATAAGGAAGCTTATCTTGACAGCTCCATTTAACACATTCGAAAATAATTCAGACTCCAGCAAACAGGTGAAGTTAGTTCCACATCTGTAAATACTGCTTCAAATTTTTTCCAAACTTTTGTTTATATTATATTGTTTGGCTATATTGACAACGAGCTACATAAACCTGCAAGCTACATAATATCATCACTACATCCCTGAGCAATAAGAAAGTCTCTGAGTCACTTACAGACATTAATAACATGACGGCCTGAAGGTCACTCTTATAGAAGGAGGATTTCTGCACATTCAGGTGGAAGTGTTCTCTGACATCTGGGGAACACTAACTCGGTCTTATTAGGCCCGTAGGCAAGGGGACGCATCTCCAACAGTTCAGCCAACCATTAGAATGATAAACTTGCTTTTGGGCAGAAAAGTAAGAAAGAAAAATGCTTAATTTAGTTTTTGGCTGGGAAGCAGCTCTGTCCAGGAGGGAGGATGATGGCATCACATCAAAGCAAGTATTCTGTACAATACAGTCTCTGTATTACTGAAAGTGGGTGCACTGAAGCCGCCCTACAGAAATCCCCTGATCTACGTATTTCCCATCTCTCCTGGCCTTGTGGGTGGGGGTTTGACAATGGATACAATTTTGCACACCATTGGATTGGTTTGTAAAGCAATGTTACTCTGGATTACCATTTCTATTCATTCTAAATTAGAAGATTTAAAGGGAAAGTTCGTTGTTTTTCATCTGGATTGATTTTCTAGCATGAAATATGTTCATTTACTCACCCAGACAGTTTTGGTGCAAATTGAATTCCTTCAGGAGATATTTAGATCCACTCCAATATAATGGAAGTGACGGGGCGACCACGTGCAGCCTCTAAATAAGGCATTATCTTCCACAAAATCCTTCATTTCACCAATGTTTTGTTACCAAACATGAGTATGACCCCCCTGTGAGCTCGAAGCGGCTTTTTTGTGGTGATCCGTCCTTATTTACAGACATTTTTACCGCGGCGGCTTTGATGACATCACTATTTTGCGACACCATAACAAATAAATGTCTGTAAATAAGGACGAATCACCACATAAAAGCCACTTCGAGCTCACAGGGGGGGGGTCCAGCTAATGTTTCGTAACAAAACATTGGTGACACCCCTAATATAAATGCAGTATTTTTTTTTCTATGATCTGAATTTCTTTCATAGACATATTTACAAATGTAAGTTATATTAAAACAAATTATCATTATGAAGTATCTCCCAGATTTGACTGAGAGATACAGTAACTAACTGCGGATACCGTACCGTACCGTCTTCTGCAGCTTATCCGAGGTCGGGTCACGGGGGCAGCTGCCTAAGCAGGGAAACCCAGACTTCCCTCTCCCTGGCCACCACCACCAGCTCATCCGGGGGGATCCCGAGGCATTCCCAGGCCAGTTGGGAGACATAGTCCCTCCAGCGTGTCCTGGAGTCTCCCCTAGGGTCTTGTCCCGGTGGGACGTGCCTGGAACACCTCACCAGGGAGGTGAGGTGTTCCAGGCATCATGACCAGATGCCCGAGCCACCTCATCTGGCTCCTCTTGATGCGGAGGAGCAGCAGCTGTACTTTGAGTCCCTCCCGGATGACTGAGCTCCTCACCCTATCTCTAAGGGAGAGCCCAGCCACCCTGCGGAGGAAACTCATTTGGGCCACTCGTACCTGCAATCCTGTTCTTTCGGTCATGACCCACAGCTCATGGCCATAGGTGAGGGTAGGAACTGCGGGTAATTTGGTAATAATTATAACAGCTATGCGTGAGTATGGGTTAGAAAAGTTAGGCCCCTGCAGGACTCTGCTCACAGCTGGAAATTTAATACAGCCAGATTTCCACATAGCTGAGGTGGGCCAGTTTATAATTCATAATCTCCTCTTATTCAGGGATATGTCTTTTTCTTTAGCTGTATTTCCAAGTATGTTTTCATCTTTCATCTAAAAAGTTTCCTCTTAAAACATCTCCAGCGGTTTACTGATGCGAGGAGGATTTTATGTCCGAGGAATTTGTTGGCTTCGTACTGTCTGCTGACAGAGTTTTCAGACATGAAACATCATTTAACACATTTACTGCATCATTACATCGTAATGCTCTGATACAAAATGGGCTTTTATCTTTCTCTTTGGGTTGAAGGTGCACAGTCGGAAACTAGAACAATATGTAGTCATTGAACAAGTTGTCGACACATGAGCAGTGAGTGCCCACACAGTCAAATACACTTAAGAACAAATGGCATTCACAATTATGTAGTATTTCTACCTCAAACTGTGATGGAGATGTTCTGTTTGCAGAAAGAAATATTGTTTCTGCCCACCAAATAAATATGAATCCCAACATCTTTATTTTAAATAGGATCTATTATTTAATTTAGACATTTTAATGTTTAATGAATGTAACATTAAATTGTTTTTAAATGAAGCCTTGCTCAAGGGCAAACAGTACTTTACCTTTGTTGACAGTTCAGGGACTTAAACCTGAGTTTCAGTCACAAACCCGCTTTAGTTTATAGGCCAACAATATACACACAAATGTCAGCTTTATAACAGTGTGAGTAAGTTCACTCTAAATGACCAAGATTAAACTTTTATTTAGGTGTTTAACTATTTTTTATTTTTATTACATACATTTTAATGGCAAATGGTTTTCATGTAAAGTAAGATATTTCTGTTTTGTAAAAAAAAAAAAAAAAAAAGGAATTTTGTGCATCTTCACAGTTGCAGATTTTTGGTGTTATTTTGCATGAGACATGTAAATTCAATAAAATTGTATTTTATTTCCATAACTTTAATATTTTTTTGGTATTTCCAAAATACAACTGTAAGATAGTAGAGAAAAGTGCAGCGGTACAGATAAGTTTGTGTGTTTTGTTTTCCACCACCTTCTGATGAAAACATGTCCAGGTTTGATCGTCTGCTAGTGTATGCTGAACATCCAGTCACAAGTCAGCATTTCACAATTAGCTGTCCTCAGTTTACTCACCCACAAGTGCTTCGGCTGTTTTTTCATTGTTTTTCTTTTTTGTCATTCTCCAATCTGATTTCCAGCTGCTGTTGAATTGTAGAAAACATGGATTTTAAAGGAGTGATGACATAGCAGTAAAAACTGGTTCATGTAGTTACTGCATATGTAAATACTCCAAAGGAAAAAAAAAACAATTTTTACAGCAGGGGATTGTTTTGGCACACTAGACCTCCCTTCCTCAGTAATAAAGTTGGGTGCAGTAATGATATGCAGCTTTACCCAGAGACCAAGTTGACTTTATTTTGATTGGCTACACCTTATTTCGCTATAACCTTCTTTAGAGAAAGTAGGTCAAGCTGCCCTAGCAGTCAGACTTTGCTAAAGGCTTTCTGTTAGCAACACGGGCACTTCAGACAGTGAGCTACGTTTATCAGACAAGACAGCATTTAGAAAATAAATAAACTTACAGGTAATGACAAGGTTGTGGTCGCCTCCCTCAGTGTTACTGCAGAAGTTTTCTTTTAAATCCATTTGTTTGAAAACCCAGACCTGACTGCACAGCTGTTAGCCTACTCAGCTCCACTCACAGCTGAATCAGCAAGGGAGGGGCTGAAAGCGGAGCGGAGGGTTGAAGCACAGATTGGGGGGGGGGGCTGAATTTCGTAGAATGATAGAACTACGTAGAATGATAAGCTGCTGTCTGATTTCACCGTTTTTGAACAAAAAAATAAAGCTGACAGACCATAAACAGGAACTTTGATTCTCACTCTGGACATTCACATGGCCTCATCAGTGCACAACAGATCATATTATACACCCAAAACCCCAGAAAAGTGAAATTTGATGTCATGGCACCTTTTAGAAATGAGGCCCAAGACTTGTCAATGTGCATCACTGTGATGCTTTTCAAGACGAAGGTTGTTGTGTTGGGAGAGCTGAGAGTGCCGGACCTCTGTCTCAGTGAAGGACGAAACAGTTTTAGTTTTCTAACTTCAGTTTCATAATTATGGCTGAACTCTGCTACAACAGGGTTACAGCTCAAGTTCAGTTTGAGGAGAAGAAGCTGGGTTGGAGCTGGCTTTAAAAACTGCATTTTATCACTTGTACCTGGGAGCAAACTCAGCAATATTTTGTTGTTTGCTAAAA
Organism: Atherinomorus stipes; assembly: GCA_023101725.1. Lineage (NCBI taxonomy): Eukaryota > Metazoa > Chordata > Actinopteri > Atheriniformes > Atherinidae > Atherinomorus > Atherinomorus stipes. Next base: position 971 of record JALJCO010001517.1, on the reverse strand, counting down.
AAAATGTATTTAACTTCATAATGGAGTTTTAACTAAATTGCATATTGTCACGCCTTCAGCATCTAATTAAGCTTATTTAAAAGTGCCACAGTAAAACAACTGGGGAAATAATTACAAAGGTACTTTGGGATCTTTTGTTCAGGAAGACTGTGGAGTTTGTTGATAAAGATTAAGTTTTAGCATGCAAGGGTTTTTACAATTAACAATAAGTTTGTTCAAATAAAAACGCACAGAGGCTGTTATTGTGGCTTTAGCATTAAATTATTAGAAGTTGGTCCTTTTAAACAAGTTTGGTGATAGTTTCGTTATTCCCATTTCACATCTTTTTATTCTGTCCTCAGCTGACTCGGAGAAATATTCCTTTTTATTGATCTCACACTGTCTAGAGGCGTGATGTTGAATAATTTAACAGCACAGGTGTTGTAGGAGTTTGTGTGTGTGTGTTTATACATCACTGCTGCTGATGGTCATATATGTTTTTCTAGCTCTAAATTAACACCCACCAACCCACCAAACGTGGGTTGAAATTCATTTTGGGAAGGTATCAAGGAAAACTTGCTGTCCAGTGTGGCAGGTGATGAATAAAGCTAATCATTTTCGTTATTTTTCCTGGGAGTGAAGCATCTCACTGTTCCTGCTGGTATTTTCTTGACTTTTATTTTTGTTTCAAGACAGATTTTAATTTTTGTCTCACTATTTGTTTGTTTTTTAACTTAAATGCTGACTTTTTCTGTTAGCCTTGCCTAGTCAGGCTTTCTTTGTCAGATTTGGTTCACTGATTAGTGAACCAAATCTGGTCTGATTTGGTTAAATGATTCAGTTACTAAAATATTTATATATATACATATATATATATACACACACAACTCCTACATATATATATATACAGTATAAATATATATATATATATACAGTTATGTGAAATAGTGTTTGCCCCCTTCCTGATTTCTTATTTTGTTGCACGTTTGTCA
>JALJCO010001515.1:0-15327 GCA_023101725.1 Atherinomorus stipes | reverse complement strand
TTTATTCGGTTTGGTCTGAGATTGGTGTAGTATTGGCTTTGGTGTCAGAGTGGTGTAGTATTCAGTTTGGTCTCATACCGGTGTAGTATTCGGTTTTGGTCTCAGATTGGTGTAGTATTCAGTTTGGTCTCAGACTCGTGTAGTGTTCAGTTTGGTTTTAGACTGGTGTTGTATTCGGTTTGGTGTCAGACTGGTGTTGTATTTTGTTTGGTCTCAGACTGGTGTTATATTCGGTTTGGTCTCAGACTGGTGTAGTATTCGCTTTGGTCTCAGACCAGGGTAGTATTCGCTCTGGTCTCAGACTGGTGTAGTATTCAGTTTGGTCTCATACCGGAGTCCTAATCAGTTTGGTCTCAGACTAGTATTCTATTCAATTTGGTCTCAGACTGTTAGGATCCAGACTGCCCACTATGTGGGCAGGTTTTTTGTTCTTTTCAGGCACTCCAGGGACTACTCAGCAGTGGCAGGCAGGTCCTTGTCATTGGTCTCACCTGTTCCAGTCCTCACACCTGCAGTTCATCTCCTCATCAGCCATCTGCTTTAAAGACGCTCCTCACCTACAAGTCGTCGCCAGTTCTTCTGCTTGCCATCCGTGGTAGTGAGAACCAGCCTTTTATTTCTTGACATATGTATATATCTGCAAAACATCTCACCTTAATTCTTCTGCCAGGATTCCCTGCCTGCTGCTGCCTGCCCCTGGAGTGCCTATCTTTGTCCTGCCAGCCAAGCTTCTGGTCATCCCCAACCTTACCTGTTTGCAAATAAAATCCTTCCTGTGAGTTCTGCATTTGGGTCCCTTTGTGCCAGCACCGAGTCCTAACAGAAGAACTGGCCATGGAAACGGATCCAGCAGGCTCACCACCTGGCCCCCTTCTGCGGGATGTCCTCTCTCGCCAAGGAGTTCTCTTAGGCCAACATGAGCATGTGCTGACATCACTACAGGCTGAGAACCAGCAACTACACCGAGCCCTTAAAGACCTCCAAGCCCATGTTTCAAACTTAACTGGTCACTCTGTCTCCACAGCCTCAGCCCAGCCTCAGCCAGCCCGTGAACCCCGACCAGTCGATCCTGAACCTTATGATGGGACTTTGGGAAGGTGCCGTGGTTTTCTGCTACAGTGCTCCCACGTTTTCACCCTTCAGCCTCGAACGTTCTCAACAGATAAGTCAAAGATCCTTTACATTGTTGGTCTGCTCCGGGACAGAGCACTGGCTTGGGCAGAGGCAGAGGATTCTCACCTCCCGCTGGCTACAAGACCCCTTGACCGGTTCTTGGACTCTTTCAAAGCTGTGTTTGACTTGCCTGACTTCTCCGGTAACGTGTCCCAGAGGCTTCTCCAGGTTTCCCAGGGGGTGGATTCTGTGGCTGACTATTCCATCCGTTTCCGGACGCTAGCAGCTGAGGCCGGCTGGGATGAGGGGGCGCTTCGTGGAATTTTCCTTAATGGTCTTAACGAACAACTCAAGGACGAGCTGGCAGCTCGCGACGAACCCTCCAGTTTGGATTCCCTTATCTCCACAACCATCCAGATGGACAACCGTCTCCGGGAACGGAGACGACAACGTAGGACAAGGCATCATGGCTCACCACCAACCAAAGTCCACCTGCCAACGCATCCAGTTACCCCTCCATCACCGTCCCTGGTTTCCACACCCCTGGGAGCTGATCATCCTGAGCCCATGCAGCTGGGAGGTGCTCGTCTCACCCCTAGAGAAAGAGACCGCAGGTCACGAGAGGGCCTGTGTTACTATTGTGGGGGCACAGGTCACATGATCTCTTCTTGTCCAGTGCGGCCAAAAGGAAGGGCTCATCAGTAGAAACGGGGCTGTTGGTGAGCCAGACCTCTGTCACTTTTGATGTTCAACCCCGTTTTTCCCTCCCAGTTACTATCTCTTTTAAACTTATGTCCATCTCTGTTTCAGCCTTAATCGACTCGGGTGCAGAGGGAAATTTCGTTGACAATAAATTCTGCCACCAACATCGTTTGCCTTCATTGTTGTTAGGGGCACCCATCCAGGCTAATGCCTTGGATGGTCGTTTACTGTCTCAGGTCACCCATCAAACTCTCCCAGTAGAGGTAACGACATCCGGTAACCACCGTGAAACTCTGAACTTCCTCATCATTAACTCCCCCCCTCTCCAGTTGTCTTGGGTTTGCCTTGGCTCCGCCAGCACAACCCACAAATTGACTGGCAGTCGGGTAGAGTTCTCAGCTGGAGCGCCAACTGTCATGCCATGTGCCTAGGTTCTGCTTCTCCAGCAGTGACAGGTGGGGTTCCAGTTGATACTCCCCCTGATCTGTCTTCCGTTCCGCCTGACTACCATGACTTAGCTGAAGTCTTCAGCAAAGCTAAAGCTCAGTCCCTACCACCTCATCGGCCATACGACTGCCCCATTGACCTCCTCCCTGGTGCTCAGCTACCCGCTAGTAGCTTGTACAGCTTGTCTCGTCCGGAGAGGGAGTCTATGGAGGTGTACATCCGTGAATCCTTGGCTGCTGGCCTCATTCGTCCGTCGTCTTCTCCTCTTGGTGCTGGATTCTTTTTTGTGAGTAAGAAAGACGGTTCGCTCCGCCCCTGTATCGACTACCGTGGCTTAAATCGCATTACCATCCGCAATAAATATCCACTTCCTCTCCTGAATTCTGCATTGGAGCTTTTGCAAGGTGCACGGATATTCACTAAATTAGATCTGCGTAATGCTTACCATCTTGTCCGGATTCGAAAGGGAGATGAGTGGAAAACGGGGTTCAACACACACATGGGGCATTATGAATACCTAGTGATGCCCTTTGGTCTCACTAATGCCCCAGCCGTCTTTCAGGCCCTTGTTAACGATGTGCTTCGTGACTTCCTAAACCGGTTTGTTTTTGTTTATCTTGATGACATTTTGATTTTTTCACCTTCTCTCGAAGCCCACCGCACTCATGTCAAGACCGTATTACAGCGTCTCCTAGAGAACCGGCTGTATGTCAAAGCTGAGAAATGCCATTTCCATACCCCTTCCATCAGTTTCCTGGGCTACAAGTTGGGTCCTGGGCAAATACAGACTGATCCAGAGAAGGTTCTGGCAGTCAAGAATTGGCCAAGACCTACCACCAGACACCAGCTCCAACAGTTTTTGGGGTTTGCAAATTTCTACCGCCGTTTCATCAGGAACTATAGTCATCTGGCTGCCCCCTTAACCCAGCTTGCCTCCACATCCAAACCTTTTCGGTGGACCCCTGAAGCAGAATCAGCCTTCCTCACTTTGAAGGACCGGTTCACAAGCGCCCCCATCCTCATCCAGCCAGACACCAGTAAGCACTTCATTGTGGAAGTAGATGCCTCTGATGCAGGAGTTGGGGCGGTCCTGTCCCAGCGCTCGGAAGATGGCAAGCTACATCCCTGTGCGTTCTTCTCTCGTCGACTAACCCCTGCCGAAAGGAATTACGACATCGGCAATAGGGAACTTCTTGCTGTCAAACTTGCCTTGGAAGAGTGGCGACACTGGCTAGAAGGGGCTGAACACCCGTTTTTGGTTTGGACTGACCACAAAAATCTGGCTTACATCCAGACTGCCAAGAGACTTAATTCCCGCCAGGCTCGTTGGCAGCTCTTCTTCACCCGCTTTAATTTTGTTCTGACCTTTAGACCAGGAACCCGCAATATAAAGCCTGATGCTCTCTCTCGTCTCCACTCCTCTGACGACTCTCACTCTGGCCCCCAAGACATTCTCCCAGCCTCCCGTGTGGTGGCTGCCGTTACCTGGGAGATCGAGAGACTAATCGAAGATGCCCTCCAGACTGAACCAGACCCTGGTTATGGACCACCTAATCGTACCTTTGTGCCCCTCACCGTTCGCCCTCAGGTGCTCCAGTGGATCCATGCCTCCCGTTGGTCTTGCCATCCAGGTGGGACTCGGACCCTTGCCCTCGCCAAGCGCAAGTTCTGGTGGCCCACTATGGACAAGGACGTGCGTGAGTTTGTAGCAGCCTGCTCAGTCTGTGCTAGGGGCAAGACATCTCACCAACCCCCGGCTGGTTATCTCCGCCCTCTACCCATTCCGGGCCGACCCTGGTCCCACATAGCCCTGGACTTCATCACCGGCCTCCCCCCTTCCAATGGTAACACTGTCATCCTCACAGTTGTGGACCGGTTCTCCAAAGCTGCCCATTTTGTGCCACTGACAAAACTCCCCACTGCCACAGAAACTGCCCAGCTGTTGGTCCAACATGTGTTCCGCCTGCATGGCATCCCCAGTGACGTGGTATCGGATCGGGGCCCTCAGTTCACCTCTGGGGTCTGGAGAGCCTTTTGTGGCGCATTGGGGGCATCTGTAAGTCTGTCATCTGGTTACCATCCACAGACCAATGGCCAAACTGAACGGGCGAACCAGCATCTGGAATCGGTGCTTCGGTGTGTGGCCGCTGCCAACCCATCCACCTGGAGCTCTCATCTGTCTTGGGCTGAGTATGCCCATAACTCCCAGACCAGTGCAGCCACTGGCCTTGCTCCTTTTGAGGCTTCCTTGGGCTACCTACCTCCTCTTTTTCCATCCCAGGAGGGGGAGATTGCTGTCCCGTCCGTCCAACATCATCTCCGTCGTTGTCGCCGGATATGGCTACAAACCCGGAGAGCCCTGCTACGTACCACTGAGCAGAATGAACGCTTTGCCAACCGTCGCCGGGTTCCTGCTCCTGCCTACCGGGTGGGACAAATGGTATGGTTGTCAGCGAAAAACGTCCCGTTGCGGGTGGATTCCCGCAAACTGGCACCCCGCTTCATTGGTCCGTTTCCTATCCAGAGGATCATTAATCCAGTGACGGTCAGGTTGACACTGCCAACCTCTATGAGGATCCACCCTGTTTTCCATGTCTCCCAGATTAAGCCTCACACTGTCAGCCCTCTACAGCCTCCAGCTGCACCCCCTCCTCCACCGCGCATCGTGGACAACGCCCCTGCTTACACCGTGAATCGGCTTCTGGACGTTCGACGACGGGGTCGTGGGCTCCAATATCTGGTGGACTGGGAGGGTTATGGCCCAGAGGAGCGATCCTGGGTCCCCCGTTCGGCCCTGCTTGATGCACAAATGGTGAGACAGTTTCATGCTGCCCACCCGGACAAGCCTGGTCGGCCGCCAAGGGGCGGTCGTTGAGGGGGGGGTACTGTTAGGATCCAGACTGCCCACTATGTGGGCAGGTTTTTTGTTCTTTTCAGGCACTCCAGGGACTACTCAGCAGTGGCAGGCAGGTCCTTGTCATTGGTCTCACCTGTTCCAGTCCTCACACCTGCAGTTCATCTCCTCATCAGCCATCTGCTTTAAAGACGCTCCTCACCTACAAGTCGTCGCCAGTTCTTCTGCTTGCCATCCGTGGTAGTGAGAACCAGCCTTTTATTTCTTGACATATGTATATATCTGCAAAACATCTCACCTTAATTCTTCTGCCAGGATTCCCTGCCTGCTGCTGCCTGCCCCTGGAGTGCCTATCTTTGTCCTGCCAGCCAAGCTTCTGGTCATCCCCAACCTTACCTGTTTGCAAATAAAATCCTTCCTGTGAGTTCTGCATTTGGGTCCCTTTGTGCCAGCACCGAGTCCTAACAAGACTGGTGTAGTATTCAATTTGGTCACAGACTGGTGTAGTACTCACTTTGGTCTCACACCGGTGTCCTACTCAGTTTGGTCTCAGACTAGTGTAGTATTCAGTTTGGTCTCAGACAAATGTCCTAGTCAGTTTGGTCTCAGACTAGTGTTGTGTTCAGTTTGGAGTCAGACTGGTGTAGTGCTCAGTTTGGTACCAGACGAATGCAGTATTCAGTTTGGTGTCAGACTGGTGTAGTAGTCAGTTTGGTCTCAGACCGGTGTAGTATTCACCTTGGTCTCAGACTAGTTTTGTACTCAGTTTGATCTCAGACTGGTGTAGTATTTGATTTGGTCTCAGACCGATGTAATGTTCAGTTTGGTCTTAGACTGGTGTAGTGTTCAGTTTGGTCTTTGAATAGTGTAGTGTTCAGTTTGGTTTCAGACTGGTGTAGTATTCCGTTTGGTCTCAGACTAGTGTAGTACTCAGTTTGGTGTCAGACTAGTGTAGTATTCAGTTTGGTCTCAGACTGGTATAGTGTTCAGTTTGGTTTCAGACAGGTGTAGGACTCAGTTTGGTCTCAGACTAGTGTAGTGTTCAGTTTGGTTTCAGACTGGTGTAGTATTCAGTTTGGTCTCAGACTAGTGTAGTATTTAGTTTGGTCTCAGACTGGTGTACTATTCAGTTTGGTCTCAGATTGGTGTAGTATTGGCTTTGGTCTCAGACTGGTGTAGTATTCAGTTTGGTCTCATACCGGTGTAGTGTTCAGTTTGGTCTTTGACTGGTGTAGTATTCAGTTTGGTCTTAGATTGGTGTTTTATTAGGTTTGGTCTCAGACTGGTGCAGTATTCAGTTTGGTCTTATACCGGTGTAGTGTTCAGTTTGGTCTTAGACTGGTGTAGTATTCAGTTTGGTCTCAGACTGGTGTAGTATTCGGTTTGGTCTCAGACTGGTGTTGCATTCGGTTTGGTCTCAGACTGGTGTTGCATTCGGTTTGGTCTCAGACTAGTTTAGTGTTTGGTTTGGTTTCAGACTGGTGTAGTAGTCAGTTTGGTCTCACACCGGTGTCCTAATCAGTTTGGTCACAGACTGGTGTAGTATTCAATTTGTCTCAGACTAGTGTAGTATTCAGTTTAGTCTCAGACTAGTGTAGTATTCAATTTGTCTCAGACTGGTGTAGTATTCAGTTTGGTTTCAGCACAGTGTAGTGTTCAGTTTGGTGTCAGACTGGTGTAGTGCTCAGTTTGGTACCAGACTAATGTAGTATTCAGTTTGGTGTCAGACTGGTGTAGTGCTCAGTTTGGTCTCAGACTAGAGTTGTATTCAGTTTGGTGTCAGACTGGTGTAGTGCTCAGTTTGGTCTCAGACTGGTGCAGTGTTCAGTTTGGTCTTATACCGGTGTAGTATTCAGTTTGGTCTCACATCGGTGTCCTAATCAGTTTGGTCTCAGACTAGTGTTCTATTCAGTTAGGTCTCATACTGGTGTAGTGTTCAGTTTGGTCTCAGACTGGTGTAGTTTTCAGTTTGGTCTCAGACTAGTGTAGTATTCAGTTTTGTTGTCAGACTAGTGTAGTATTCAGTTTTGTCTAAGACTAGTGTAGTATTCAGTTTTGTCGCTGGAGCTGGGTCATGTCCCAGCATGCTTCAAGGCCTCGACCATCATTCCTTCCCCAAGAAGCCGGCCGGCCTCCACCGCCCCTGGCTAGTCCTCGCCTCCTGCCCCTAGCTCACTACCCTTGCTGGTCCCATCGTCAACAACACAACCACGAGACCCGGGCTCTCACACCTACATCACCGCACCCAGACCTTCGCCTTCAGTTGGCCTTCATACCAACACCATCTTCCTCACCAGCTCCCTCTCACCCCCCCCGCCCCCCCGGAAGGCATCCAGCTCTAGCCACCACACGCCCCCAGGCGTCCTTCCCCACTACTTTCTCCCTCTCCCACAGCTTCTCTCCACCCCGCAGCCTAAGTTCAGACGACACCACCTGAGGCCTCCTCCAGGGGGAGAGCGGCCCAGAGGGAGACAGCGGCGCGGGGTGGAGTAACACCAACACCTACATCCGAGACAGGGGAGGGGGGACTTCAGGAGGGACCCACCCCCGCCCTCCCCTTTGCTAGGCACAGGGAACCGGAGCCCCCGGGGACCACTCCAGGGACCTAAGGAACAAAACACCAACACCCCCTACCCACAAGACCCTTCCACGCGACAAGGGGGCCATAACCCAGCTACAACCCATAAGTCCATCCTCACTCACCCCCACCTCCCCCCACTCCTCATCCTCGCGGTAGCTCTGCGGAGGGGACGGCCGCCCCTCCCTCCCTCACCCTCCTGCTGGGCACGCCACCCCTCCCACCTCCACCCCCCACCCTCCCCCTCTGGCGGCCCCACCGCTCCCCTCACCCCTTTCTCCACCTTAGACATCTTTTTCCCTTTTTTTACTTTTGCTTATTTATCTGTTTGCTGTTTTAGTCGCGTATTGTCTACTGGTTAGTATTCGTTTGGTCTACAATGGTGTCCTACTAGTTTTCTCAGACTATGTTCTTTCAATTTGGTCTCAGACTAGTGTAGTATTCAATTGGTCATAGACTGGTGTAGTATTCAGTTTGGTCTCAGACTAGTGTAGTACTCAGTTTGGTCTCAGACTGGTGTACTATTCATTTGGTCTCAGACTGGTGTAGTACTATTTATCTCAGACTATGTATATAGTTTGTCTAGTAGTATTCAGTTTGGTCTTAACTTTTATATTCGTTTGCTCAGACATATATTGGCTTGTCCAACTGTAATTCACTTTGGCTCACGTACTCTCTCACGTTGCCAAACTAGTCTTCGTTCTCAACTTAGACCACTTTGCTCAACTGGGTACTATTCAGTTTGGTCCCAGACTGGTGTAGTACTCAGTTTGATCTCAGACTAGTGTAGTATACAGTTTGGTCTCAGACCGGGTAGTATTCAGTTGGTCTTACTAGTGTTATATTCGGTTTGGTCTCAAATTGGTGTAGTATTGGCTTTGGTCTCAGACTGGTGTAGTATTCAGTTTGGTCTAATACTGGTGTAGTATTCGGTTTGGTCTCAGACTGGTGTAGTATTTACTTTGGTATCATACTGGTGTAGTATTCAGTTTGGTCTCAGACTGGTGTAGTATTCAGTTTGGTCTCATACCGGTGGAGTGTTCAGTTTGGTCTCAGACTGGTGTAGTATACAGTTTGGTCTCATACCGGTGTAGCATTCGGTTTCCTCTCAGGCTGGTGTAGTATTCACTTTGTTCTCAGACTGGTGTAGTATTTACTTTGGTCTCACACTGGTGCAGTATTTAGTTTGGTCTTATACCGGTGTAGTGTTCAGTTTGGTCTTAGACTGGTGTAGTGTTCAGTTTGGTCTTAGACTGGTGTTGTATTCGGTTTGGTCTCAGACTGGTGTTGCATTCGGTTTGGTCTCAGACTGGTGTTGCATTCGGTTTGGTCTCAGACTAGTTTAGTGTTTGGTTTGGTTTCAGACTGGTGTAGTAGTCAGTTTGGTCTCACACCGGTGTCCTAATCAGTTTGGTCACAGACTGGTGTAGTATTCAATTTGTCTCAGACTAGTGTAGTATTCAGTTTAGTCTCAGACTAGTGTAGTATTCAATTTGTCTCAGACTGGTGTAGTATTCAGTTTGGTTTCAGCACAGTGTAGTGTTCAGTTTGGTGTCAGACTGGTGTAGTGCTCAGTTTGGTACCAGACTAATGTAGTATTCAGTTTGGTGTCAGACTGGTGTAGTGCTCAGTTTGGTCTCAGACTAGAGTTGTATTCAGTTTGGTGTCAGACTGGTGTAGTGCTCAGTTTGGTCTCAGACTGGTGCAGTGTTCAGTTTGGTCTTATACCGGTGTAGTATTCAGTTTGGTCTCACACCGGTGTCCTAATCAGTTTGGTCTCAGACTAGTGTTCTATTCAGTTAGGTCTCATACTGGTGTAGTGTTCAGTTTGGTCTCAGACTGGTGTAGTTTTCAGTTTGGTCTCAGACTAGTGTAGTATTCAGTTTTGTTGTCAGACTAGTGTAGTATTCAGTTTTGTCTAAGACTAGTGTAGTATTCAGTTTTGTCGCTGGAGCTGGGTCATGTCCCAGCATGCTTCAAGGCCTCGACCATCATTCCTGTCCCCAAGAAGGCCAAGGTCACGGGCCTAAATGACTACAGACCTGTCGCCTTGACGTCTGTGGTCATGAAGGTCCTGGAGCGCCTTGTCCTGGCCCATCTGAAGCGCATCACTGACCCTGTGCTGGATCCCATGCAGTTTGCATACAGAGCGAACAGATCCACGGAGGACGCCGTGAACATGGCTCTGCATTACACCTTAAAACATTTGGACACTGCCGGCAGCTATGCCAGGATCCTGTTCGTCGACTTCAGTTCGGCCTTCAATACCATACTACCATCTGTCCTGGAGCACCAGCTGTCCCTGCTGCGAGTACCTGCCTCCACGCGTAGGTGGATTATGGATTTTCTGACTAACAGGTCCCAGCGGGTGAAGCTGGGGAAGGTCATTTCCAGCTCTAGGTCCACCAGCACCGGTTCCCCGCAGGGCTGTGTCCTGTCCCCACTACTGTTCTCCCTCTACACCAACAGCTGTGTTTCTCTCCACCCGTCGGTCAAGCTTCTGAAGTTTGCAGACGACACCACCTTGGTAGGCCTCATCTCCAAGGGGGATGAGTCGGCCTACAGGAGGGAGATCGAGCGGCTGCGGGTGTGGAGTAACACCAACAACCTGGAGCTAAATGCTCTGAAGACAGTGGAGATGGTGGTGGACTTCAGGAGGGACCCACCCCCGGCCCTCCCCATTGTGCTGGAAGGCATCCAGGTGAACTCTGTGGAGTCCTGCAAGTTCCTGGGGTTGACCATCTCCAGGGACCTGAAGTGGGAACAAAACACCAACACCCTCCTGGGAAAGGCCCAGCAGAGGATGTACTTCCTTCGGCAGCTGCGGAAATACAGACTGTCGGGGGCCATGATGACCCAGTTCTACACAGCCATCATAGAGTCCATCCTCACTCACTCCATCATCACCTGGTTCCCCGCTGCAGCTGCAAAAGATCTCATCAGGCTGCAGCGGGTGATACGCTCTGCGGAGAGGGTGATCGGCCGTCCCCTGCCCTCCCTCAAGTCCCTGCATGACTTAAGGGCGTTGAGGAGGGCAAGAAAGATCATGGCCGACCCCTCCCATCCTGGCCACGGCCTCCTCACCCTGCTCCCCTCTGGGAGAAGGATGCGGCATCTGGGGGCCAAGACAGAGCGATACAAACGCAGTTTTTTCCCCTCAGCAGCTAGGCTGCTAACGGATGCTGGTTTCCCTTTATCTCCAGACCCTTAGGGGTACCAGAAAAATGGACTATTGTGTTGCACAACTGGACTGATCACTAATGCACTTTACCTGCTAATATAATTCTATTTATTTTTTGAATGGTGTCTTTGTGTGTTTGGTTGTATGGTATATGTGGAAAAATGGCCTGACTGATGGAACGCACACTTGTTCTTGCCAAAACAAGTTCCTATGTGTATTACACAATGGTGAAAATAAATCTGAATCTGAATCTGAATCTGAATCTGTCTAAGACTGGTGTAGTATTAAGTTTGGTTTCAGAACAGTGTAGTGTTCAGTTTAATCTCAGACTGGTGTAGTAGTCAGTTTGGTCTCAGACCGGTGTCTTATTCAGTTTGGTCTCAGACTAGGGTTGTATTCAGTTTGGTGTCAGAATGGTGTAGTGCTTAGTTTGGTCTCAGACTGATGTAGTATTCACTTTGGTCTCAGACTGGTGTAGTATTCAGTTTGGTCTCATACCGGTGTAGTATTCAGTTTGGTCTCAGACTGGTGTAGTACTCAGTTTGGTCTCAGACTAGTGTAGTATACAGTTTGGTCTCAGACCGATGTCGTGTTCAGTTTGGTCTTTGACTGGTGTTGTATTCAGTTTGGTGTCAGACTGGTGTAGTATTCAGTTTGGTCTCACAATGGTGTCCTACTCAGTTTGTTCTCAGACTAATGTTCTATTCAATTTGGTCTCAGACTAGTGTAGTATTCAATATGGTCATAGACTGGTGTAGTATTCAGTTTGGTCTCAGACTAGTGTAGTACTCAGTTTGGTCTCAGACTGGTGTACTATTCAATTTGGTCTCAGACTGGTGTTGTACTCAGTTTTATCTCAGACTAGTGTAGTATACAGTTTCGTCTCAGACCGGTGTAGTGTTCAGTTTGGTCTTAGACTGGTGTTATATTCGGTTTGGTCTCAGATTGGTGTAGTATTGGCTTTGGTCTCAGACTGGTGTAGTATTCACTTTGGTCTCAGACTGGTGTTGTATTCAGTTTGGTCTCATACCGGTGTAGTATTCGGTTTGGTCTAAGACTGGTGTAGTATTCAGTTTGGTCTCATGCCGGTGTAGTATTCGGTTTGGTCTCAGACTGGTGTAGTATTTACTTTGGTCTCAGACTGGTGTACTATTCAGTTTGGTCTCAGACTGGTGTAGTACTCAGTTTGGTCTCAGAGTAGTGTAGTATACAGTTTGGTCTCAGACCGGTGTCGTGTTCAGTTTGGTCTTTGACTGGTGTTGTATTCGGTTTGGTCTCAGATTGGTGTAGTATTGGCTTTGGTCTCAGACTGGTGTAGTATTCAGTTTGGTCTCATACTGGTGTAGTATTCAGTTTGGTCTCAGACTGGTGTAGTATTCACTTGGGTCTCAGACTGGTGTAGTATTCAGTTTGGTCTCAGACTAGTGTAGTATTCAGTTTGGTCTCAGACTAGTGTAGTATTCAGTTTGGTCTCAGACTGGTGTAGTATTCAGTTTGGTCTCAGATTGGTGTAGTATTCAGTTTGGTCTCAGACTGGTGTAGTATTCACTTTGTTCTCAGACTGGTGTAGTATTTACTTTGGTCTCAGACTGGTGTAGTATTTAGTTTGGTCTCAGACTGGTGTAGTATTCAGTTTGGTCTAAGACTGGTGTAGTATTCAGTTTGGTCTTAGACTGGTGTTGTATTCGGTTTGGTCTCAGACTGGTGTAGCATTCGGTTTGGTCTCAGACTGGTGTAGTATTCAGTTTGGTCTCAGACTGGTGTAGTATTCAGTTTGGTCTCAGACTGGTGTAGTATTCAGTTTGGTCTCACACCGGTGTCCTACTCAGTTTGGTCTCAGACTGGTGTAGTATTCAATTTGTCTCAGACTAGTGTAGTATTCAGTTTAGTCTCAGACTAGTGTAGTATTCAATTTGTCTCAGACTGGTGTAGTATTCAGTTTGGTCTCAGACAGTGTAGTATTCAGTTTGGTCTCAGACTGGTGTAGTATTCAGTTTGGTCTCAGACTAATGTAGTATTCAGTTTGGTCTCAGACTGGTGTAGTACTCAGTTTGGTCTCAGACTAGAGTAGTATTCAGTTTGGTCTCAGACTGGTGTAGTATTCAGTTTGGTCTCAGACTGGTGTAGTATTCAGTTTGGTCTTAGACTGGTGTAGTATTCAGTTTGGTCTCACACCGGTGTCCTAATCAGTTTGGTCTCAGACTAGTGTTCTATTCAGTTTGGTCTCATACTGGTGTAGTATTCAGTTTGGTCTCAGACTGGTGTAGTATTCAGTTTGGTCTCAGACTAGTGTAGTATTCAGTTTTGTCTCAGACTAGTGTAGTATTCAGTTTTGTCTCAGACTAGTGTAGTATTCAGTTTGGTCGCTGGAGCTGGGTCATGTCCCAGCATGCTTCAGCCTCGACCATCATTCCTTCCCCAAGGCCGGCACAGCCTAAATACACAGACCTTCGCCTTACGTCTTGTCATGAGCCTGAGCGCCTTGTCCTGCCCATCTAGCGCATCACTACCCTTCTCCCATGCAGTTTCATACAGACGAACAGACCCGGAGACCCGTGAACATGGCTCTGCATACACCTTAAAACTTGACACCCCCACCACCTTTCTCACTCAGTCCCTTCAATCCACTACCATCTTCCTACACCCCCCTCTCCCCCCCCCGTAGTCTACCCCCCACGTCATTCCACTCGCCACCACACCGTTCCCCGCGCTTTCCTTCCCCACTACTTTCTCCCTCACACCCCTTTTCTCTCCACCCCTCAACTTCTAATTTCCACACCACCTTGCCTCACTCCGACCCACGGACACCCGGGAACACCAACCCTGACATCTCTAAACATAAGGACCAGGAACCCACCCCGCCCTCCCCATTTCTCACCGACTCTACCTGCGTCCTGTTACCATCTCCAGACCTGAAGTGAACAACACCCACCCTCCTACCCACAAAACTCCTCGCACCAAAACACCGGGCCAAACCCAGTTCACACACCACAAATCCATCCTCACTCACCCATCATCACCTTTCCCCCTCACTCATCCACACCCGCCCCAAGGACGCCCCCCCCCTCCCTCAATCCCTCACCCAAACCACCCCCCCACCCCACCCTCCCACCCCCCCCCCCCCAACACCTCCTCTCATCCCCTTTGTCTCTGTAGTATTTTTGCTAATTATACTATCTTATTTGCTTTCTTTGTTTTTTTTTTCTCATTTTTTCTATCCTCTCATTCTTTTTTTGCTCTTTTTTTTCTACTTTATATTCAGTTTGGTCTCAACTAGTGTAGTACTCAGTTTGGTCTCAACTGGTGTACTATTCAGTTTGGTCTCAGACTGGTGTAGTACTCAGTTTTATCTCAACTAGTGTAGTATACAGTTTCGTCTCAGACCGGTGTAGTGTTCAGTTTGGTCTTAGACTGGTGTTGTATTCGGTTTGGTCTCAGATTGGTGTAGTATTGGCTTTGGTCTCAGACTGGTGTAGTATTCACTTTGTCTCAGACTGGTGTAGTATTCAGTTTTGTCTCATACCCGTGTAGTATTCGGTTTGGTCTAAGACTGGTGTAGTATTCAGTTTGGTCTCATACCGGTGTAGTATTCGGTTTGGTCTCAGACTGGTGTAGTATTTACTTTGGTCTCAGACTGGTGTACTATTCAGTTTGGTCTCAGACTGGTGTAGTACTCAGTTTGGTCTCAGAGTAGTGTAGTATACAGTTTGGTCTCAGACCGGTGTCGTGTTCAGTTTGGTCTTTGACTGGTGTTGTATTCGGTTTGGTCTCAGATTGGTGTAGTATTGGCTTTGGTCTCAGACTGGTGTAGTATTCAGTTTGGTCTCATACTGGTGTAGTATTCAGTTTGGTCTCAGACTGGTGTAGTATTCAGTTTGGTCTCAGACTAGTGTAGTATTCAGATTGGTCACAGAATAGTGTAGTACTCAGTTTGGTCTCAGACTAGTGTCCTATTCAGTTTGGTCTCAGACTAGTGTACTATTCAGTTTTGTCTCAGACTGGTGTAGTATTCAGTTTGGTCTCATACCGGTGTAGCATTCAGTTTGGTCTCAGATTGGTGTAGTGTTCAGTTTGGTCTCAGACTGGTGTAGTATTCGGTTTGGTCTCAGACTAGTGTAGTAGTCAGTTTGGTCTCAGAGTGGTGTAGTATTCAGTTTTGTCTTAGACTGGTGTAGTATTCAGTTTGGTCTTAGACTGGTGTAGTCTTCGGTTTGGTCTCAGACTGGTGCAGTATTCAGTTTGTTCTTAGACCGGTGTAGTGTTCAGTTTGGTCTTAGACTGGTGTCGTATTCTGTTTGGTCTCAGACTGGTGTTGTATTCGGTTTGATCTCAGATTAGTGTAGTATTCTCTTTGGTCTCAGACTAATGCAGTATACAGTTTGGTCTCATACTGGTGTAGTATTCAGTTTGGTCTTAGACTGGTGTTATATTCGGTTTGGTCTCAGATTCGTG